>JASANE010025967.1:0-62510 GCA_030248225.1 Trileptium ribeirensis
TGATTCGATGGACTAGAGCGAGACCCCAGACACCGAGTGCTCCACCCGCGGAAGACGACTTCCCTCATACGGACAGAACTTCGCCGACCGAGGTCACGGTTGGGCCTTCGGGAACGCCGCGCGTGTCCGTAGCGTCCAGCCGTGCCCCACGTCGTTCGAACCGACTACTAACATCACGTAACTCTTCCGAGGAGGAACTTGTTTTCATCGAAGACGATGAACTATTTGTCGCTCCTACTCGCGACTTACGTCGTGGACCTCGCCAAGGCGTGTTCACTAGACAATTAAACACAATGAACGCAGGTAATACCCCACTACTTATTAACGCAACAATACTTGGTACCCCAGTTATGACACTAGTCGACACTGGAGCTGACGTCTCAATCATGTCCCAAGCCCTAGCCGCTCGATTAGGACTAGTTCCCCGCGACACGACCACTACCCGCATAGTATCGGCTACACAACAAGAACTGACCATCAACGGAGTAGTAAAAGCACCGATCACCATAGGATCATTAAGTACACCGTGCGACTTTCAGGTAACAACAGACACGCCGTACGAGTGCATTCTAGGCACCGACTTTATGGCCCTACTACCATATGTCGCCATAAACTTCAAAGACCGCTGCCTGGATTTATCTAACGGAACTGAGAATTGCTCGGCACCGTTCGCCGACCAAGGGGACTACCGACCGCCAGTCATCAACGTGGTAACTAGGAAGTACACTCAAGTACCACCGAATACAGAATTATTTATCAACGCCGTCCCGGAAATCACTCAACCACCGACAGGCCAAGCCTTATTTGTGCCTGACCCCTTTATCAGGGACGTTGCCATTGCCCACTCTCTGGTACTCACTGGCCAACGCATGATACCAATAGCACTAATGAATTTTGGGAACTTTCCCGTTGCTATACACGCTGGACAAACAATAGGACATATCGAGATGCTTGATGACAATGAGGTCGAGTTCCTATATGACAGCAACAAACGGCTGCTACAGCTTGACCCTCCAAGACGCACAAAGCAATGCAACAACATCGGCGTTACACGAGACAATGTTGTCCAAATTATAAGTGAACAGAAAAAGACAATCGACACGGAACGATCCATACAAGTCTTGAGCAAAATTGACTTTGGACAAACGACCCTAAATCCCTTTGAACTCAAACAATTGAAAACGACTATCTCTGAAAACGCCGACATATTTAGCGTACACCCATTCGATCTAGGAAGATGTGGGGTACACCAACACAGAATAGTCACAGGAGACGCAAGGCCCATCAAACAGGTACCCTACCGTCTAGCTCATTCCCTGCGAGAGCCCTTGCGCGAAGAATTAAATAACATGGTAGAAGCAGGTCTTATAACGCCATCAGATTCACCTTGGGGTTCTCCCATAGTCTATGTCACCAAAAGTGACGGCACCTTACGGTTGTGCGTCGACTTCCGTAAGCTCAACGTAGTTGCAGAACGAGACTTATATCCACTACCCCGTATAGACGACATCTTGGGATGTCTCAGAAACACCAAATTCATGTCCAGTTTAGATCTTAACAAAGGTTTCTGGCAATTGGAACTGGACCCTGAGACCAAGGAGAAAACCTCCTTCGTTACTGTCCATGGACAGTATGAATACAACGTTCTACCATTCGGACTGAATTCCTCACCAGGCGCTTTCCAAAGGTGTATGTCAATCATACTAAAGGGTCTAGAATGGGAACGATGCCTTATTTACATAGATGACATATTGGTCTTTTCACCCACATTTGAACAACACCTAGCCGACTTAATAACAGTATTTGACAGATTCCGCAAGGCGAACCTCAAATTAAAACCCTCTAAATGCCAATTTGGACAGAAACAGTTGAAATACCTTGGACATATTATCAGTTCAGAGGGAGTTAAGCCCGACCCCGAGAAAACCGCTGCAATAGACAATTATAAACGACCGGAGACTCTCAAACAATTACAAAGTTTCCTAGGACTTGTAGGATACTATCACAAATTCATACCACATTACTCTGAAATCTGCGAGCCGCTCAATGCCCTTCGACGAAAGGACAGTGAATTCAAATGGACACCGCAATGCGAGGAGGCATTCGGAAAATTGCGTAAAGCATTAGTACAAGAACCATTACTCATATATCCGGACTTTTCTAAACCTTTCATACTCCAAACGGACGCTTCCGGATATGCCCTAGGAGCTGTGCTTTCACAAAAGACCGACAAAGGAACACTACCTATCGCCTATGCGAGTAAATCACTTGTGGACTATCAACGCCGATATCCCGCCATTGAGACTGAGGCTCTTGCCATACGATGGGCCGCCCTACACTTTCGACACTACTTACTTGGACACGAATTTCACGTCGAAACTGACCATAAGCCACTTAAAGCACTGTTCGAGAGACCGC
The DNA here is from genome assembly GCA_030248225.1 of Trileptium ribeirensis. NCBI lineage: Eukaryota > Metazoa > Nematoda > Enoplea > Enoplida > Thoracostomopsidae > Trileptium > Trileptium ribeirensis. Next base: position 2,419 of record JASANE010025967.1, read on the forward strand.
CGCGAAACTCGCGGTTAGCCCAATGGCGTAACGAATTACTGATGGAATTCGGTGGTTTCAACATCGAATACCGACCAGGCAAGGCCAATGCCAACGCGGACGGACTTTCACGCGATCCCCGACATGACGTGGAATTTTCTTACTCATCGGACGAGGCTGAACAGGATGAACAGGACCATCCTCGAATGGTCGCTGTAGCTGTTAAAGGACAGGATCGCGGTAAGGGCAAAGCTCCAGCTAAACCACCCCGACGATTTCCCACCGAAGAAATTTGGAAGAGGCTTACTCGACAACTCTTGGGACTTCCACCGGACGCCCCCGTCACCTTACCACCCGACTACGTTAGGGAACGCTTCTATCGTATGTTTGGAGGATCTGATCATGACCCTCTCCCAGATCCAACGCAATTCATCTTCTGTGGAGACATAGACGACCCCTGGCCCGAAGGAGTTGAGATCCCCGGGAAACGGACGACTGCCCCAGAACCGCCAGAGTCCACTGATAAACCGACCCACGCACCATCTCCTGCACCCGAACCACCCGCTAGACCCCCACAGCCTCAAGAACCCCCGACCGCTCCGACACCGCCTGCTCCAATCGCGGCGAGTGAAAGCTCAACTCGCGCCACAGCTGGTACACCTGAACCCGCTAGACCACAGACACTACCGACAACTGCTAGACAAAGATATGGAGGCTTACCCGAAGTAGAGGAATTTGACACATTAATTAAGGTTGCTTACGCATGTGGACCACGAATACAATTACAACGCCCTGAACAAGTCTATGACACTGGAGAACACATATACTTACCACACTTTCAACAATACGAAGGGAGGAACCTTCTCAATTACCTACCATACATCCAACGCAGAGACAAACAATTTGGTCCTATTTGGTGGTACTTGCACACACGACAGTCGCCCGCCGACGAAAAGGCAGCGACCACCCTCAAACTAGAAGCCCACCATTACAGGCTTTGCCCCGACACTGCTATTTTATACTTACATCCCATCATGCCGAACGACCACAGACCCAAACTATGCGTACCCAGATTACTCATACGACAAATACTCAAGCACGAACACGACACATTGTTCGGCGGACATCCAGGTAGAGATCGACTACTAAGCAAACTTAAACAATTTTACTATTGGGAAACCATGGGTAAGGACGTGGACGAATATGTAAAGAGGTGCACACTTTGCCAACGATCACGCAATCTGCCACAAAATGTTCGAGCCGCGCTCGGAGAGAACCCATTGGCTAGTGCACCCATGCATCGCATGTTCGTCGACATATTGGACACTCGGGTGCTGTCCCGCAACGGAAATAGGTACGTAATCGCCTTCATCGACCAGTTCACGAAACTAGTAATTGCTGCTGCTCTACCGGACCAAACCGCCAAGAGCGTAGCTAAGGTCTTCGTCGAAGACGTGGTGTGCCGCTATGGCGCACCCGAAGAGTTAGTCTCAGACCGAGGAGGATGTTTCGTTTCCGAGGTAATGGAAGCCTTGTGCGCTAGGCTACATACATTTAAACGCGAAACGCTCAGCTACAACCCGAAGGCAAATGGAGAAATCGAACGTTTTAACCGTACACTACTATTCCTCCTAAGAGTAGCATTACCTGAAAAGGACCATACTACATGGGACGAAGTCCTGCCGTATTGCATCATGTCCTACAATTCAGCAGTACACGCTTCCACGCACTATCCACCATTCATGCTCATGCACGGATTCCAACCCCGAGTACCGGGTGGAATTGAAACGCAAACTGATTGGGGACGCTACCCCGGAGCAGAAGCATATCGCGCCAACGTGCAACGATGGTTAGCCACCATCAGGGATCGAGCCTATCGATCCATGCAATCTGCTCGGGAATACAGAAAACGCTATTACAATCGTAAGATCAAGGTCCCGGACTACCGTGTTAACGACCATGTATGGGTCTATCGATATTATACCACCCCAGGCTTATCGCGCAAACTAGAACGCCGATGGTGTGGACCATACCAGATTACCAAAATAATGCTCCCCTGCATTTGCGTTAAACTCCCCGGACAACCTAACGCATCCGATCATGTGGTCCACATCAATCGTACCAAGCCATGTTATCGCCCGCTAAGCAGCTTCCCTGACATGGCTGATTTGCTCAAAGCCGTCCCTCCCGCATACATTGAGGCTGCACTACAGGAACCCGGAGAAACTATCCTCGCTGACAAATATTTCGCTAGGGAATTACAAGCTGCAGATCCAGAAGCAGTAGACCGGTTGCGCCAGGATATTGATGGTGCATCTGACGTCGCTAGTGTAGAAATCGGAGAACCTAACTTAGAATACACGCAAGCTCAGGCCGATATACACCGCGCCGCAGTAGAACGGCTAACCATTCAAACCCAAGACTCCTCCGGAGCCCCGCAACAAAGCAGGCTTCCCCTCTGAACTCTGAAACAGATAATCCATCTTCTTGGATAGTGTTACAGAATAGAATCAATAGTTAATACAATAAAGCTTTACAATATGCAAATTAAACAGTAATTAAGAGATACAAATGCGATCGGAACGTAGACAAAGCAAATTACAAGACGCGCCGTACCGTTTTAGACTAATTCGGCAAGAGCGCTAAACATACCGTGGATTTCCAAAAATACAGAATTGTTGAAACAACTCGACAGCCTGATCGAGACCAAGTGTAACCGGAGGCAAGACCACGTTCTTCTGACTAATCTGAGTAGAACAGTAGCGTTGTTCTTCATGAGCTAAAGCAAAAATTCTTGAAAAAACTGGTATAATTAAAACGCATACTGGACAATCTTGCGATGCTTTGATATATTTTGTTAAGTACAGTGCAAGTCAGTGAACGACACAATGCGAGTTTCGGCAAGCTGGCCGTTTCAATATATTTGGACCCAAAACAAGCCAAATAAACAGGCTGTTGCGCATCCGTAAGCTCGCTATTATAGCCGGTCACTGCTGCAACCGAAAGAAGGAAAAGTCGCGAATCTAATACAAAACACATTATTCCGCTATCTCAATGCCTGTATGGCAAAAGCATTAAGAACATGGTACTCTTTCTCAAATGACGGCACAATTCAGCACAATCGGAGGAAGGACGCGTTTCTCGTGGCAAAACAACGTAAACGTTTACTTACGTCATATATTTAATGGTAAATACAAATTCGATCGTGTCTCACATAATTTTATGTTCACAATATGGCCGATAATGTCCACACATCTCTGTCAACGCTAAAACGACTAATTTTATATTCTTAGTAGCCTAAGGTGCTGAATTCTGTATGTTGAATTTGCAGTTTAGAGAGTCGTACACAGTTATATTGAGCATTAAATTACAAAATAAACCAGCGAATATCAGCCGGGTGGCTTGAATAGTGAGGATATAACTGATTATTGTGCTTGAAATGTACACAGACGATAAATAACTCTGCAAAAATACGACCAAAACATCCATATTTTGTGGTTGTGAAGATATTACCATTTACTTGCATTTGGGTGTCATATGCCTATTTTTAAACGACAAATCCTTCATTCTAAGAGTACCGCGTAGTAAACCATATGAGCCTAATTTGGCTTACAAAATGAACCCAGTTTGAATTAAATATATACACTGGTTGTCGAGTCACATTAAATAAAGTGATTTGTGATTTTCGTGCATGTTCGGGACCGTCACGAACACCTTTGACCCGGGTTTCGAGAGAAAGATTGTGTATTCGGACAAATAGAGATTTCAAACTTTCAACTATCGCGCAAATTAATACTACCAGTCGAAGTTGAGTCATGCGTGCAACCCTCAAAAACCCAATAACGAACACTGTTCAATATCAGCACGGAATTATTCTACGCTTCACTCACTCAGCATTTAACAAACACAACGAGAACTAAAAATATTCCTCACCCACCTAACAAGACCAGCTGCTCATAGATCAATTCGCCGATTGTCCACAGCTTATCCAGAGTCATCGTTTGTTGCCTGAAATAAAAAAATATAAACGACTTACACAATAATTAACACAAGTAACTAGTTTTAGAGGCCGATCGCTCTCAACTGAGAGAGGTGTTGCGTGAACTCAGTAAAATACTCACGTAATTCCAGCTGGTATACTTAAGCTTGAAAATCAGCTAAGTAAATCTGATTAAGTATAAGCAACTATGAAACTACAATTAAATATATCAAAAATTTTAAACATACGTGTTATACATCTAGTAACTCGCAAAACAAGGGTATGGCTACTCTGCCTGAAGATTTTGTTGGTCCAAATTCAAGCACCTAAGCCCGTTTAAAGTCCATAATAACAATTATACGTCCACAATACTTCGATGACAGTGCTACGACCAATTTTAGTCATATATCAAAATCAAAACTCCTTATTTATTATTCCAATGACCAAAAAAATTTGAAGTTTATAAATCCCAAATTTTATGACCTATTATATTAGAACAGTGATTTTACGTATAAGCGGATTTGACAGTGAACAGTGAACAGTGAATAGAACAGTGATTTTAAGCGGATTTGAGTTATTTGATGCATATACAACGGCTTTTATTGTATTTCGTAACCCTGAAAATCTATAGATACGTGCGATGGACCTATATCAATCTATATAATATTGAAAAAGTAGCAAAATTTGACTACTTTTGTTGCCAAAATTTACCAAATTTTGCTCCGGCACCGTCATATTACAGTGTTAGAACAATGAAATCAACTTGCTTAGAGGGTTAAAGAACGCGATAAACCCATAGTTCACTCCCAACAAGTAAAAAACTTGCTGTATAAAAATTTGAAATTTTCATTTTTTGTGTTTTTTAAACATTTGCTCCAAAACTGCAATCTGATAAAAATAACAGCAAAGTTGTAGCTCTCGATGAGAAGATTCTTGCATGAAGACCCATTTGGGGCCATTTTAACCCGGAAGTGGTCGGCAGATTTTCTAGCATCCAATGAAAGAGCACAAATAAACTTAATTTGCGACCAAATAAAAAATTGTGAAGACCCATCCATCTGGTGACGCGTTATGAACTTCACAGACAGACAAAAAATATTTTTACGATTTTTGCAGCTAGCAATGCTATTGGCGGAAACTCCACTTGCTTCGCTCGCTCCGTTTCAAAAATTCGTGGAAATGAAAATGGCTCATGAGATATTTGCACAATGCAATTTTGAAGTAGAGCTTGAGCTATCACCATCGAATGAAACAAGCTATCAACCATCAACTGAAACATACGGTACAATACATGTCGCTCGGTACAACTGACACCTGCCGTGCGTGACTAACCTATCCAGAAAGGGGAGAAGGAGCGGCGCCCCACGATTTTCGAGCTCTGCACGATTTCGGCGGCTCACCTTGGTAATGCTCACAGGCATATTTTGGCTAAATCAACCACCCAATGCCCCAAGGCATTTTGAGGTGACAAAAAATGATCGTCCTAACAAAACTCAATAGTACACCTATTATTTCAACTATTTTATGTCAAAACCTCAAGTAAAAGTACTGCCTGCAGAAATACGCATTTTCAGTACTTAAATAACAAATATGCAACAAAACCAAAGATATACATATTGCAAATACATGAAATGCACGAAAAAACGTAATTATAAAAACCTCCAGTTCATCTGGGAATACGTTTATCCCCCAGGTAACACTGGCCTGTCCATAGGGGGCTTGGGACCTCCCCCACTTTCCGAATCCCACATGTTCGTGAGATTTTCCCCCATAACCGTCCCATCCACTCGGCCGAAATCCCCATGTTCAACTAAATCCAAAAAATTTTTGTCTGAAAATTTTTGTTTTTGTTGGCAGATTGCTTTTTATACATTAATTAATAATGCTAAAACGACTTTTTATAGTTTGAAAATACATGCACGACAGTTAAAACTACATGAAAATATAAAAATATTTAGTATTTTCAAGCACAATTTATCCCCCACTTTAAAATTTCCCCCGAGAATGAACATGGTGGCCCCGAAGTCCCATACTTTTCAGAGGGCCAGTAACCTGCTAGAAAATTCCCCCGCGTAGGGGCTGGGTGAATCCCAGCTCAAACCACACAGGTTAAATTTTTGTCATGTGGAGAGGCCAGACTATATGATTACAACAAAACAGTACAACTTCGATAATACGGCACTGAATTAAGCCACCGATGCTGGCAACAATGAAAATGCCGACCCTGCGATAAACAGACAAAAACGTCAGCCAAAACATCGATCCCTCCAGAAGCTACAACCAGACAGGACCCACTACGATGGAATCAAATTTGAGGCACTGCTATAATCTAATTTCCTTCCTATTTTTATTTCAAAAATGACGCAAGAACCATAAATGTGTTCATTTAGTACGCCGAAAACTGACCAACGACGTAAACCAGCCAGTCAGCGGAAGGCGAATGAAGCAAGGTGGTTACGTTGGATTATAGTTCAATATGGCCACGGTACGACCGGCGTCTCCACAAGGGGAGAGTGCTCCCAGGATTTTCGAGCTCCCCAGGACTTCGGCCGTTCCCCAAGTAAATTTTGGCTTCAGCAGCTCAACCTCCAGCAACCCTTAGCTATTTTGAGGTATTAAAAATGATCGTGCTAATAAAAACAGTTATAACAGAATGCATTACATCTGTTTCTATTACATTTATTCATGCCAAAATCCTAGGTAAAATGAAGCCCGGTGTAAAGAAATACATATTTTCAGTAGGTAAATAATAAATATGAAACAAAAACGATAAAAAAATTTTAAATGCGTGAAAAACAACAAAAAATGCAATTATAAACCTGAAGGGTACGGTTGCACCTGAGGGAAATTCCTTCCAGGTAGTTCCGGTTCAACCAGCTAAATTATCTCCGGTGCGGTCCGGCAAAGGCAAACACGAACGAATCTAAGCGAAATTTCACATTGCTCATCTGATCCAAACATATAATATATATATCAAGATCAAACTCACAACAAACGAAAATTTGATTTAACTTTGACCAAGCCTTTATAACCACGATAAAGTGGGATTTTTTATCATAATTCCATTTCGATAAGAAAGAGCCCCACAAACCACCCACAAACCCACCCACCCACAAAACCAACAAAACACAAACCACCAAAACACACCCCCCCCCCCACAAAACCAACCCCCACCCACCCCCACCACCCACCCCCCCAAAACAAAATAATATTATTTCGTGTGAAAGAAAATTATAAAGTTGAGTAAAAAACAAAACACAAGCCAACAAGCCAAAGAGCGAGCAACTATCTCCTTCGTTAAAATCGTTGGAATTAAAATAGTACTAATTTCGATAGTAGGTTTCAACTACAATGTGAACTGCAGCAGTGCAGTTTGAAATAAGTCCGTGTTGCTTTACCACGCCGGGATTTTAGCCTTTCCAAGGACGCAAACACAAAAGGAGGGACGCAACAACCCAACAGAAAAAGCAACACAACACCCGCGCAGAGGCACGACCACACAAACGCGACAAGGACGACAGCGGCAAGGAAAGCGCGCAAACCAGGCCCATAGCCAAGGACTACGAGCAACGCCCGAGCCGAATCGGCACGCCGAACGGCGATCGCCGCCCGCCCAGCGGGGACCGCAGCCGACCGCCCGTCGGAGGGGTACCCCGCCTATAACGCGACGCGCCGGAATCGGCCCGGAGCCGCCACACCGGCGACGACGACACCAGAACGAAGCATACACGCCCTAGCGACCAACCGCATACAGACAGAGAAGACCTAGATACCCAGACGACACCACGCAACCCAGACCACCCACCACCAGCACGACAGCACACCCCATACACCAAGGGATAAGCCTATCCCACGCAGCGAGGAGTGCATACATCGGCCCTCGCACACCCACGTATCTAAGCCACGGTCGCGCGATGCGGGGAGAGACCCGCGAACGCCCATCTCGACCCAGGATATCCCGATTCGCACCAGTCCGCTGATAGCTCAGAACGCGCTCCCCACGAGCTCCACGCTCATAGCCGCATCCAGCCCGCACGAGCCCCCCCCCTCGACAGACCAGAAATCAATCAACAACGTCAACGACGGAAGGAAACATCCACTGGGGGACGAAGGTGAAGGTGAAGGTGAAGGTGAACTGTATTTATTGAAACTGTGCGAGCAGGATCACAGTGTGTCTCATCTATAGCATTCTGATTAGAAATTTATCATCATTATCATCTAACTGACGGGCACTGTTTGTCCAACGCTAGCCTAAACAGTGTCTCTGACCACTGATCAGAAAATTACCTTCTATCTATTATTTTATCTTAGAATCATATAAACCAATAATCTTTAAGTTTGCTACAGAAGAGACATGCCGAACAAACGTATGTGTCGTAAAGGGAGGCGACTGGAGACAGAGCGAAAGTGTGTATTCTACGCTCCAAGCTTTGTAAGCACATTCGATTTGACGCAGTATACGCAGTGGTGTATAGTGGAAGACATTTTTTTGCTCTGAATGTCCAAAAACCGACATATTTGATCGATAAATAAACATTATTAGCTTCCTCAGTCTCTTTAAAGTTTCAGAAAGGCAATAATACCATCGCAATAATATTAAATTTAATGTAAAAGTTATTTTTTAATGCATTTTAAATCCACTATACCTTCATTTCTTCCATCATCTGTTTTACTATATATAAATTTCGAAGACCAGGTTCCGGTTCCGGTTCCCCCCACGACAGCCGCGGTTCCGGATCCGGTTTAAATGGACGGTTCCGGTTACGGTTCCGGTCGGGTAACTCTCCAGTGGACCCCCCCTGGGTTCCCTGAGGGAACCAACCAACCTTCCTCCAGTCCGTTAGACCGCTAAATTATAAACGAAAATTTTCTTTGATTTAACTTTACCAAGCCTTTATAACCACGATAAAGGGGATTTTTTCCTACCCTCCATGTTTTCTCTTCATTTCATTTCGATAATAATATTATTTTCGTGTGAAAGCAGATTATAACGTGAGTATCGTAAAAACAACTGAAATAAAAAAAGAACAAAGATACTAGGTTTCAACTTTTAGTATACCCACAATATAAACTGCAGCAGTCATTGAAATAAGTCCGTGTTGCTTTACCACGCCGGGATTTTAGCCTTAAACATCCATTACAACTCTCCAGTGGACTCGCGAACAAAAAAAACATCCTCAAAACATATAGCCAAATATCTTTCACGCCGATTTTCCCCCCCCCCCCACATGCCTACCCTCCTGTCACAGAACGGCAGAGATACAAACCATATAAAAGCCATGAATATGCTTTACCACGCCGGGATTTTAGCCTTAAACAGCCATTACAACTCTCCAGTGGACCCGTGAACAATGAAATAAAATGCCTACCCTCCTGTCACAGAACTGCAGAGATATAAACCATATAAAAGCCATGAATATGCTTTACCACGCCGGGATTTTAGACTTAAACAGCCATGACAACTCTCCAGGGGACCCGCGAACAATGAAATAAAATGCCTACCCTCCTGTCACAGAACTGCTGAGATATAAACCATATAAAAGCCATGAATATGCTTTACCACGCCGGGATTTTAGCCTTAAACAGCCATTACAACTCTCCAGTGGACCCGCGAACAATGAAATAAAATGCCTACCCTCCTGTCATAGAACTGAAGAGATACAAACCATATAAAAGCCATGAATATGATGGAAACCTCATTGCATTCTCTGTTTCCAAGATTTTGTACATGGTAGTATCTGTGGTACCAAACTAAGATTACCTGCAAGAGACATTCATGCCTGGGACTTGCCGAACTTACTTTACATTTTCGCTACCACCTTCTTCGATCCGGCAAAGCGCACGTTTAACATAATTCCACTGAACTTTGAGTCGAACGCACTCGGCGTAAGTATCCAGCAACGAGTTCGCTGCCTCGGCTGACTCCAGAAGCTTTGATTTACTCGCCGGCAATTGGTAAACGCTTTGTTCCAATCGTCCTGCGGCAAGACTAAAGCAACCAAACAAAACAGTTGCGCAGAACAATTATGTCCAGAAGAACGCTACAATTTGCATAACCAGGAGAAAGCCAAAACGGCTAAGGCACGCTCAGTAACGAACCAGCAAATTCACTGTGAAACATCTTACGCTTAATTGTATAATAGTGAAAGCTATATTAACGACGGACATCCAGTCCCGAGGCACTCGAACTGCTTTACCTTACCGACCACCCTTTAAACTCCAAAAATGACAAAAAATGGGAATGGATTAAGATTTAATACAACTGCGAGGTCATCTAAAATGCTCTAAAAACCATATTGCATTTTGTTTCTACCTCCGATCACGGAATATTTCAAACTCAACGATAATTAAAATTTTAAGGTGAGTGACCCTAAACCATGGGAGTCGATAGGGTTTGGGGGTTGCCCCCTAAGCGTTGGACCCCCTCCCGGAAAATTATAGCTAAAATTGGAAAAATAGGGTGACAAATAGCAAAAAAATGCGATTGATGAAAAATAAGAGAAATTAGGAAAAATTTATACCATGTTTAAAAATCCGGGTGACAAATAGCAAAAAATGCGATTGATGAAAAATAAGAGAAATTAGGAAAAATTTATACCATATTTAAAAATCCGGGGTAGAGTCTGACGACTTCCCTCCCCGAGACCATCTACACCCTAAGCCGATAAACCTTCGACACCTCTATTGCTTATATATACACCCATCGTTCGCCTCCGGTAAAAATGACAACGCCGCGTGCACACAGAGTATGGGTAAAGCGTTAGCGTCCAAATCTTCGAACTAATAAAACTAAAAATAAAGAAAAAATAATCTCTAGCAAATTATAAATTAATCAAATTTTACATAACCATGTCGAAATCTTGGATAGTCAACTCTCCAGATTGGTAATAAAGGGGGGCGTGGAATTTTGGTTCAAAAAAGATAACATGGCAAAAAATAGAATGTTCAATGACAATTTTTTGTTCCACGTTTGTAAATACGACCCGGCCGATACAAAAATGGGGAATAATTTTACGTGAAACCCGTGATAATGAAAAAATGTTCAAACATTTCTTTTTTACCTCAGATGTCATTGCAGTGATTGAGAGGCGCATAATTGGCTATTTTGCACTTTTCGTTGAAAACAGTGAGTTTTTATAAGTTTTAGATTTGTAGATCCAATGGTTTAATCAGGTGTCAATGGAGGCCTCATATTCAATGCCCCGCGACCAAAACTAGCACCGCGCAGTATTATAAATGAGGAGGTTTGGTTTCAGCTCAATTATCAGCTATCACCTAACATCGCTTTCTTCCGACAAATCATTCGTTCCTATCGCTTACCAATATTTACACCGGACGTCTTCAAGAAGCTGTCTCAACTGCGCCCGTGCCCCGGCAACATCGCAGACCGACGTCAGTGGTCCGGTCGACGGAGCAGCCATTGTCGTCGAAAGTGTCAAAGTTTCCAGCGCATGATGACGAACTTGGTTATTTGTCCTCGGCCGTCCGCAGTCCCTCGTGGTAGTTTCAGTGGTTCCGCCGGAAGATGTACCCACGAACATCGGTGGCGAAAAAAACGATGCGTACGCTTGCCAAGGCTGAAACCATGATAGGCCCCAGTAGCAGCCCAGCGGAACTTTACAAGATGCTGTTGTCATGCCGTGACGACCGATTAAATTGATCTAAAAATGTAATAGTTATGGTTAAGAGGATAAACACAAAAATATCGAGCGACCAACATTCGAAAAGAGAAAAACAGTCTAAATATATTAATTAACACTGCTATTTCCATTGATTTGACTGCTGCAAGGTCTTATCAAAAAAGTATTCGTTTGTTTAAAGTTAACATCATGTGGCTTCTCAACAGGAACTAAATTTTACCTGGGTGGCGCTTGATTTGGGAGCACAGCTCTAACAAGGGGGATCCCAGAGGTCCAGGTTTTTCCCAGGTTCATAATGTTATTGTATCAAGCCTCCACAGTTAATAGTATCGTTGTTTGTTTATTATTTATCTACGGATCATTTCTGCAGACCGCGCGTCATTTTAGTTTGTATCTTGGTATGAATAGTATTGATTGTTATAACCGCCTTACTTGATAATTTTTGATGTCACCTCCGAATACCTGGGGTTGACCTTCGGGAAGCCAAAATTTTGCGACTGGTGTGATTTGCTGGCAACCGCCGAAATCTTATGTGGAGCTCGAAAATCCTGGGAGACTTCCCGCCTTGCGGGAGGACAGCTTATATTATTAAACTTACAGATAGACACGAGTAGCGATTCAAATAAGTAACTATTCATATCATTTCATTTTTTAGTTTCATTTCAAACTGTTTGGTGCGCAAAAGCGTTATTCCGTCATAATCATCAGATTATATTCACCTTATCCAGTATCGTTTTCGACTACTATAGATTTGACCGTACTTCGCATTGTGTTTCATCTCAATCAAATATTACGTTACATAATGAATATGACTGTTCAAATCCAGGTGAACAAATTCTAAATTACTGAAAATTCATGCAAAGGTCAAGGCATTCAAAGGTGAAAATGGGCAAAAATATCAATTTGTGTATATGGTATCCTGGTATGTCCACAGGGCGCGGTGGGACTACCATACTCCATTCCAAAACCCCATGTTCGTCCCCATTTGCCCGAAACTAGTGATGCAACCTCGGTTCACAGAGACCGGTCTGGATCGCACCATTTTCAAATTGACTCTTTGGTGACCCCTGGTTTCCGCGAGAGCCGGGTTAAACGAAGCGCACTACTTGGCAAATACGGTTCGTCTTTATAATCTCTTAGCCTGTTATATGAAAGAATTCAATACTGTTATATTTCATGAGACGCAAGCCTGTCTATCCAACTAAACGCGATCCATTGTAACTAACTAACCAATACAAAGCACATTTTTATTGCATTCAGCGTTTGAACACTTAGCCATATTTATAATTTGATTGTAATCGATGTTTCAGACCTCCGTTTTGTCCTTCGTCTTGCTCTAGTGCCACGAAAAAACATGTGCTATTAAAAGAAAATTTAAAAGAACGTAACAGTAACCGTTAAATTATATTCCACTTTTGCTGATTTTTTTTTCTTAGTTAAGGATGGATCGGTCCAGATTTTATCCGTAGCGGCTTGACCCGGCCCGGTTGCACCGCTAGCCGAAATTCCTCATGTTTGCAACGTTCCTGATTCAAAAATAGCCCGGTATTAAATTATGTTTTGTGCATGCTATTAACGTGCAAATATTATAAAAATTAATGCTAAAATACTAAATGTTGAAGACTCAATATAATTGTACGACAGTTACAAGTACTTATGTAGCATAATATAATAAATATAAATCCCCCCTTTTTAATTAACATCGTAAATGTCATGTGGGTCCACATTTTGAGACATGTGTTCTCATAAAACATGACTGTTTATCCATCCTTCCATTTTCTAAAATACAGGGGATCGTAAAATACTCCAATAAGATAGACCTGGCTTGGATCCCATTAGGTATTTCGGCCGTTCCTCATCTGCCTCCCTAACCACCAGTTCAGGCATCTTTTGGCTTCCCACTGTTATCCCAGGCACGTTTCTTTACGACTAACAATATGTCAATTCGAAGCAAAAACATACAAATTGCTACAAAAGCTCAGAAAATCCCTACATTTTTGCCCAGCGTTGCGTTACTGATAGGGTTTCCCTAAACAATCTCCATTATTTTTATGTATTAACTGCGACTGTGAGTCAGTTAATATTTATGGTATTTCTTCATGTTGAAGTCCTCTCAGTTTAGCTGGTTGTAATTTGACTTGGAGGTAAACATTTAGTGTCCCTAGTTCGAGTTTTTGGGGCAGGGCAGGGCAGGGTCCCTGGTACTTTGGAAGTAATTTAGGAGAGTATACTAGTTAAAATTCAAAAGAAACCAAGAAATTACGTCAAAAAGCAAGCAAAAACTGACAACTCACTTTCAAAAACTGGCAAAGAGGCGGTGGTTGAATATCGGACAATACCAACGATCGATGCGACATTTCGTTGCAAACGACCAAACGGCGTCCGTCGACCGTCTCGCCGCGAAGCCACACGTCGATCGACAAACTTCCGACGTCGGCACATTGCGGAATCAGAATGTCGCTCAGCAACACCGGGTGACCGAAATTGAGAACGATAAAACGTCGAGCGCCTACAACAAAATGAAACAGCTGAACTGCAAATCCACGCTACAAAAGCAAATTCATTGGCTCAAAACGCTGCGGTTTAGAAAATGGGCAGCTCTCATACAATAATTGAAGCATGGACATTACCACGACTACGAAAAACTCAAAAAGCTTCTCTTTTGACCATACAAAGCCAAACCCAAAATTTTAACATTTACTTTAGTCCACTACTATTGACATACTCCCAACATGTACATCGAAACATTATGTTTCAGGAATAGAACGCCTTAAAACAAATTAAAACGATATTGCACAAACAGTAGATTCTAATCTGTGCGGCGGGGTACCCAGCGCTCTTCAAATGTCGGTCCCCCTTTTCATTGAACTCAAACGCTCAACAAAATCCAGGATTTTGAATATTATTAAATTTCTGCATGCTTAATATTGTATAATATTACTTATAAGGTTGAAACAATGTCTTGTAGCCTGCAAATGTTTGTATGACAGCTGTATGTTTGTTGATATTGTACATGAAAATAATATGAATCGAACAAAACTTGCGAATTCCAACTCTCAAATTTTTCCAGAGAATTACCCCTAAAGTCCCCCAATTCTGCAGGAAATACCAAAGTATTTAATTTCTTTAATCTATCATCTCGAAGCGTATCTGGATAAGTATAATCTTCTCGGGCACAGTATAATTTACTCTTGTCAACGAATAGCGCCGCATTTTGATCCCCTTGAAACGCTACTTCAACTACCATCAACGGTAACAATTTTAACAAAAGTTAAAAACCTAAAAAACCCACACTGGTAAGCTGAAAAACGTAAAACCACTAAAACGAAGCATCATAATACCAACCCGAATTCATTCGCTCGAGCATAATTGCTTGCGGCGATGGAATACTTAGTATGTCGCTCGGCACTTGGGCGTTGCTTGATATTGAAAACTGAAAAAATACACAATGGTTTGAAAAAATACATTGATTATAATTTATAATAAAAAGACAATATGTAAACTGATCAAATACAGCCCTATTCACATATGATTTCATCGTCTTCAAATCCATCTGTGACAGCGCGGCTCCATTAGATCAAACATAATAAAGTCATGGACCCAGCAGCAAAGCTGGGGCTTAACGGTGTGATTTGGACCCAGCAACCCACGGAACTCATCATCTGCTAAATTTGGATATTTGTAACGTGTTTTGTTCAATTCCATAAAGAACAAAAATTAAGACAAATTCTGCGCCACAGCAAACTATATGACGATTAGACCTTATTATGCGTTAAAGAAACTGATACAAAACAACCGCAAAACATAACCGAACAGTCCTAGACTATTTGCAAAATCCTGTCTTGGCTGAAATGATCTCAAACACTCTGAAAATACTTTAGCTTAGTGGACCCAAGATCTTAAAATCGGGTTAGATTAGATTAGATTATATTTAACAATACTGGGCTAGAAAAACATGCTGGAACATGAATAACACGTCCCTTGCATCAGCCCGTTAATCTGTGAACGACGTCAGAATCTGGGATTTTTAAAAAATCTAAATCCAAAAATCAAATAAAAATCAAAAATCCGGTTACAACATGGCCATTGTAATGTGGAGTCTTCTGAATTAGTTGAATGTGCCCGGAGGCATACTAAGCTTGGAACGGAAGTGGGTTTATCGGGTTTATGTTTTGGGCCCGTATTCTTAAAATTGCCCTCAGGTAAAATTAATTTACAAGCTGGCCGCGAAATCTGGACATTTTGAGGGTAAGAATGAAGTATTTTTGGAGCTACAACAGCCAAAACCATAGTAAAAGTAAACAGTAAAGTTGGCTGAAAAAATTAACTTGATTTTGCTCGACCTAGTACCTGTCACCCAAACGCCAATTTGACCTGCCAAAATTAATTCAAAGGAGCTGACAGTGAAATTTTGGCTACTGGGATGCCAATAGATCCAAAAATAGGGGCTTTGACCCTTCTAAATGTTTATCCTGCACGAATTTTTAAGCTAGACATATACGTATGCGAATTTATGCAAGAACATCAAGCAAGTAAGGATCCTCAACTTAATGCTTCGATTTTTTTTAATTTCCACCCCAAAATCGACTTATTGTCTTGAAACCGGGAAACATTTGTTATATGGGTCCATTATATTGATAGTGCCACCTAACCAGAATGGAATGGTGAATAGCTTTTCTGTGTATATTACCGTATTATCAAATTATGCCCCAAAATCTAGGACGATTATTTGATATCAATAACCTTTTATAATGTGTAAAACATAGGGATTTTTTGCTCAATTCTGTGGCGGCGCTGCAGAACTAACCACTGGACGCATATCGCCAAGTTTTTTTGAAATCTTCGACGTCCAAATATCTAACTAATAGGCATGGTGGCAGCCCTGTGTCGATCACGTAGTTTTCATATTAATCAAAAGACCAAAATTGGTAAATCTTCAAATGGTGTGTACACGCACACTTGTAAAGATATCGAAAAAATAAACTAGATGCTTCGCTGGAACTGTTGGGTTTACGATCTTTTGAAACTCTTGGAAACTTGTAAGACTTTACATTCACAGTACGTCGCGATAGACTATGTGTCCTGCAATGACAATGCTTAGTTTAAACAGGCCATAATTCGACAATTTTTATTATTACAATTTTGGAATTTATATTGAATTTTAAATCAAACCCGTCTATGGCACCACACTAAACCATTAACTTCCGCTAAGTAATCGAATTTTTAGCATAACCAGTACACTGCAGACATCGTGTATTGTCGTTCCTTTACAGCCACAACAAGTACGATCTTGACATATACTAGTAACACGTAAACGTGGGTGACGGAGGCATGGTGGTTAACAACGGCGTGAATAGTGCATACAGCTTGTGGAATTTCTAACATTTTTGGTAACAATAATAAGAGGAAGACATGAAAACGTCTAGTTATTTATACAGTAGAATGACAATACATCTATCAAGTTGTACCCATCAATGAAATTTAGTCCAAATCGGCCGAGTCATTCAAAAGTTATAACACACTTAATAATTTTTCACTCATTTTTAAGAGACTTTGCTTAATTTTAAGAGAATTTATAAAGGTAAGTAGATCACTCGTATACAGTCTTTTAGAAAACGTGAAGGTACATGTTATGTCAAAAAATGACCGAGATAGCACGAACGGTTGTCGAGATATGATGAACTTAGGTTTCCCTAAGTCAATTTTAAGAGAATTTGCTTAATTTTTAAGGAAGAGAGATGAAATACGTCAATCAGCTATATACAGCTGTTTAGAAAACGTGAAAATACATTTTATGTAAAAAAATCGCCGAAATAGCACGAACGGTTGTCGAGATACGGTGAAAAAGCTGAAAAAATGGCAAAAATCCCTAAGTTTGAGCAACATTTGCTTAATTTTGAGTACAAAGCAATTTTCGTAGAAAAAAAGTGCTCAATGAAAGGGCACTCCGCAAGAGAATATGCAACACGAAGAAAAAAAAATTTCTAAAATCGGCCCAGGCGTTCAACCTGCAGACCTGTCTGTGACAAACAAAAAAAAAGTCACAGAGAAAATTGAAATTTTGCGTCTAGTATATTGATATATATAAAGTTAAATGTACGCCTCCGGCTGCGACTCGCCACCTTCGGTGGCTCGTCTTGCCTCCGTCAACTAGTATATTGATATATATAAAGTTAAATGTACGCCTCCGGCTGCGACTCGCCACCTTCGGTGGCTCGTCTTGCCTCCGTCAATAATTTTTAGTTATGCATAATATTACTTTCAATGCAAAAGGACATGTATTCAGTTTGGTTACGTTTTGGTAATGTTCTTATAACACCCAATAGCGTAAGATATGCCGATAGTAGTTGATATCGATACGCTAACCACTCATAACGAGTTCTTCGGCGCCTATTGAATGAAATTCATTGCCTTACTAATATTTCTTGATGATTGATTGTTCCACCAGTACCAGCGAATGGAAAGAAAATTAGCTCTATCGCATATTTCAAATTGTTAATCGAAAGGATTTACTGTTGCTGATTTGGTTGCACCTATTTTGTAAAGGTGTTGTTGTCGATTAAAACTATGCCTGCATAAGGCTTTCTTGACGTTACAGTAAAATTTGACAGGCTTACGCGCATACGCTGCTAAAATCAATTTTGCTAGCTAAGTAATTGCACGATAAATATAACAATTTACGCTATCAAAGAAGCTCTTGCGGAAAGAAAATTTTGAGCAGTAGTAATCCCAGGAACCGGTTAAAACAAGAGTATTGTGGGCTTCTATCCACAGTCGACAAGTTATCTCCCGAGACGTTTCGTATACGCAACCATAGTGCTTCTATCAAACACTTAACACTAAAGCAGCAGCAGAGATGAATTAATGTTTGAAGTAACTTAGGGTTAGCAACCTAACGGTTATAAAACGCCCCGAAGAGGGGACCCAAAAAAAACTTAAAAAGTATCACTAAGCCACTCGGCCCAACTTGCAAAAACATGAAAAAGACGAATATTCCCTTAATCTGTAGAAGGAATATGACGGTAAATTATGGTTTCTCTTAGTTCCACTCGCATACCCTTTGTCGGGGGTTAAGGTTGCTCTCCGAGATACCCGGACATATATATGCAGGAAACGGTACCGCTGAATTATCTTCCTTGCTGGTTGACGTGTTGCTGGTGAGTGCAGCCACGTTATCGTCGTCATCGTCGTGAGGCTGTGATGCTGCCGTTGCCATCGTCCCGGTTGTTGTCGACGTCGTTGCGCCGCTCGTCGCACTCGTTGCTGTCCCATCGTCGGATGATGACGCCGGCGTTGAATAGTAGTGATTATTCAACGCCGATTCCAAATTCATCGGTGACAAATGCGACGGAGACAACGGCGTCGGCGTCATAAACGGTGTCGTTTTCGGCGTTGTCGGAACGCCGAACGTCGACGCTGAACTGCCTTGTGTCGCCGGTGCCGATGCCGTTTGGCTTACAATGCAGCCGCCGCCGGTGGTATTCGCAGCTGCCGCCGCTGCAACAACGCTAGCACTACTGGCGAGAACGGCTGAAAATAATAACGAAAATTTCGTGAGAAAATTAATTCACATACATTGTAGTTGTTTTTTCTAACAACCCTTCAGTTATGCTTTACGATGGATATGGCAGTGCTCCAGCAACACAGTGCTCGTTATGCACTAAACGGCCACGATCAAGCGGTACGCAATTATTCCGAGTCCATATACA
Organism: Trileptium ribeirensis; assembly: GCA_030248225.1. NCBI lineage: Eukaryota > Metazoa > Nematoda > Enoplea > Enoplida > Thoracostomopsidae > Trileptium > Trileptium ribeirensis. Next base: position 21,726 of record JASANE010025967.1, read on the forward strand.
AATTTCCATGCAATTGTCGCAGTGACAAGTTTTCGATTTCACTATCGCTGCTGATTCTGCTGAGTGGTGGACAAACGGGTTATTGGGCAGATGGAAAGACAAAGAAACGACCGCAAACGAGTAGTATAATAGATTTCGATTGCATTTCAAAAGTCGGTCTAATGGTCTCGTTGGGAGCTACGATAACAATTATTGTCGGTTGATTATCACACTTTTTTGTGTCGACTGAAGAAAAACGATGAAAGAATTTCATTGCCGCATAACAGCTATTTTAAGTCAACACCGTACAACGCCATTCAGGCAATCACAAGTTTCTGTACAATTACGGGCTCAAAACTGCTTTTCATGTCAGTCAGAGGCATCTCAACGACGTTTCTGAGGCGACATCATCATCATGAGGATTATAGTCGTTGGAATCCGTTGCCTTGGCGTCGGCTACGACTGCAGTATGACGTTAGAATCTCTCTCTATTTTCTCCGATCTAGCGCGTCCACTTTTCGGAGTACAATCGCCTTCATGTTCTTACGCACTATATCGTTCCATCGTTTCCTTGGCCTGCCACGCGCTACAGTTCCTTCGATTTCGACATTCGTTGCCAGCTTCAGTAGCCCGGTTTCCCTGCGTTGCACATGACCATACCACCTGAACCTACGATTAGTGAGTTCTATTTCCAATAAGGGTATTCCAACTTATCCGGCCATGTCCTCGTTTGTCTTGCAGTCTTCCCATCTGGCACCGGCCATCCACCGTAGCATTTTTCTGAAGTTCGTAGAAGGATCGATTCAACATCTTCTTTCGTAGCAGCCCAGCACTCAGACGCATACGTAAGAACAGGTCGAATGCATGATGCGTAGACCTTGACTCAGATCTTCAATGGAATTGGCCTACTGGACAACAGGCTTGCCATCTCCTTCCACTTTATCCATGCGGCTTGACCCTCGCCTTTGCTGCCGTTCGTGTGTCCCCAATGCTGTGCACAACGTCACCTAGATACGTGAACCTGTCCACGAACTCAAAGCTACTGGCGCCCATCTGGAGTTCAACATGCGTCTTTACGGGTTGGAGGCATGTTCGACACGTGAAATGCTCGCCATGGGGAGGCCGTGATCTCAACCCTAAGCACTTATTGTGTGTCCATTTAGAACAACAAACGCATTTTACAGCGCTGGCCCCCGCCCCCTTCCCACAACACGCACATGAATATTTACCAGTCTTTACATGCTTGCAGTCATTGTGATCATGACTTTCGTTTTGGTTACATTTACCTTCAAACCCTTCCCTTCAAGGCCACCAAATCCCTAGTAGGTGCACCAGTTCTTCCTTAGACTTGGCGATGATGACCAAATCATCAGCGAACAAGACTTCCCAATCCGTGAGATGTGAATCCTCCTCCAGCACTAGAGCGAAGAGCAAAGGGCTCAGTGCTGAGCCCTGGTGTACACCAACCGCAGGGTTTTTTTTAATTTCCGAATAGCGAAAATTACGCAAACCTGTTTTTTAAAAATATGTAAAGGTGTACCAAAAAAGCGTAATTTTTATCACAAAAAGAAAATCAAAAATACTTATATTCATACATATAAAATACATATAAAGATATGCATTAATAGTAGCATGTAATTGTTTCTATCTTTTCAGAATGTATAAGTTATACGGATTCTTGAAAGACAAACTGTTTATGCTGCTATTAATGCACATTGTCATTGTAGCAGATGCTGTTGTGCACTGTAAATCATGTCGAATATTTTGCGAAAAATATCTGGTCTATATGTAAGTGCTGAATTTGTCAGGTCATAGAAATAAAAGGCGTAAATTACACAAAGCTTGATTAAAAAATGCGAAACGGGTCCTCAAAAGCGCGTAAATTATGCAAAAAACCGCGACCAACCGTGAAATCGAAGGCTCCAGATGTTCCAGAGGCGATATATTATTTTAATTTTGTGATGCTCATTAAAGAACATTGAGCTAGAATTTTGACGACTGTTAGATCAAGAAGCCGCCAGTTGAGCCGGAGAGGCACGACATTTCATGCCTACAGACAAAATCTTGGCCTTTCCTACTCGTAGAGCGTACCAAGCTTAATTACAGAACTCGCGACAAATTCATACAAAGAATTTCTGAAAGCTGGCTAAATTAATAAGAAACAAAACGGAGAAACAAAAAAATCGGAGAAAGAATAAAGAAGAACACAAAGAGCATAAAAAGAAAGAGACGCGCATGAGACAAAAAAAAAAAAAAAAAAAAAAAAAAAAAAAAAAACCGAAAAAAACACAAACAAAAAACCAGAAAAAAAAAGCCAAAAAAAAACCCCCCCATAAAACTTTCCTCCGATATTTAACAAGGATCGTGCGATACTCAAGACCCGACATATAATTTATATATAAATAAGCGCTGACGCTTTGAAAAAGACACATTTCGCAGCACTCGACTAACCGGCGTGTTCTTGAAGTTTGCCTTGAAGTTTTTGTTTTTGCTGCTGAAGTGCTAGAAGTTGCATTTGCTTGTTAAGAAGCGACTGCACCTAGAAACAATAATAGCAAGTAGTTAAGCCCGACAACTAATTGAACAGTGTCTGTTATAATTATCGACAACCTAAAAACGTCACCAGTGAATCTACGGAAAAAATAGCTACACCGTGTTATTAAACTCGAAGCTCATCAAATAATAGCCACGGTTTTTATAATGGAGGGAAAGGGAGATGAAACCTCGGTAGCTTCTCGCGACCCCTAAGACACCTCCCGTGTCACACATCACACGTATAAAATTTTCGTTTTTCACCATACACAATTTTTGTAAAACAATTTCATACAGTAGTTATCACAAGCTGGTGCATAAAACAGTTTGTAATACTGAATATATGGTATTGCACAGAGGAGTAAGGGGCCCCACAGGATTTCGGCGGCTACGACCGCCAGGTAAATTTGGGCTTGCTCTCATGTCATACCCCAGCACCGTCAGGTATTTAGAAGTGACACCAAAATTGATAGTCCTAACAAAAACGGTTATAACAAAACTCAACACTACTCCTTATATTTTGACTATTCATAATCAAATACTAAATACAATGAATTGCGGTCTGCAGAAATCCGTGTTTTAATAGGTACATAATTATACAACAAAACTATATAGTTACGTGTTCTGAATGCATGAAAACCCTATAAAGTGCAGCTACAAGACATCCAGTTCACCTGCGATGCACGGTTTCCCCCAGCTAACCTGGGGAAATGCCCCGGGTACTTCCAGTTCCCCAGGTTGGTTCTGCCCCTCAGGTAAAATTTTGGTGCTGTGGAAAACCCAGTAAATAATACTGGGCTCTCCATTTGCAGAATATTTTGCCATGAGGCATGAACCAGGACCTGGACAAGGGGGGCCCAATTTTTCCAGGGGAAATTTTGTAAAGAGAAAACGCATTAAGAATCATGTCAGAGACGCTGCCATAATACTTTTCATGGAAAAAGCGATTTTGGAGCAAATTTCGGCATAATTTCGAATTTCAGTACAAGTTTTTATCAGACTTATGTCTCTGAGGCTCCTTTTACCAAATAGGAACAAAAAAAATTTGCCAAGATGTGATGAACGGGGGAGCCCAAAATTTTGCCAGGGGATACGAGGCGGGAGCACCCCGTTTTTGACAGGGCACTTGAAAGTGCCATCCCTCCCCCACCCCCATCTTGGAGAGCCTAGTAATATATTGCAATATCTAGGTCCATGTCGTGGCTCCCCTTCTTGTTAGAAGTCAGAGCAGACTCCAAGTCTCAAAGGCTAAACTACTCCCGATATGCGAGATCGTTAGTGTGCCACAAATGGATCCGTAGTTGTACCTAAATTTCAAAATGAACTTGACGATATTTCAACACCCTTTTAAAACAGCTGCCTTGCTAAAATTTAAGAAGCTATAAGCTTGTTTGCCCTGTCACAGCTCATATAAAAATATAGCTTTAATTTTTGTGTTCCTCAATAGCGAGCATGTATATATAGCACACACACACACCGATATGTGCATCTTTTGAGGCCAGAGGTTAAGGTCACGTTACTTTAGATTAATGCCTGTAAATTGGTCACGAGTTTGCCAGGAAGTTTTCGATTGACAACTGGCATGACTTCAAGGTTTGTGCCTCAGACTGAGCACATTATGTTCGTACTTTGAGCGCAAAAGTCGGACTTGTGACTCAGAGTGAAAGCACCGTCAGCGTGATTTCTGCAAAGAGCCCAAGATAACTAATCTTACTCATTAAAGACAAGCAGATTGACGATATCTTGTGGACATTTCCCAGTAAGAAGCTAATAAATCGTTAATGTGTGGGTGCAATGACGAGCCAACTGTGGTGTATTTAGTTCTACAGCAGATTGTTGCTAAAAATGATGCCCAAAACGGCGATTGAAAATGAAAATGCTGTGGCCCACTTTCATAAAACGCTCACAAAAATCGCAAAAGTTTAATTTGACAGGTTCAGCTCTCCAACAACATTTCCAATATATCGGTAGAGCCAATGTGAAACATGTCCAAACGGTTGACATACTAAAATTAGCGTCCATAACTTATTTTAGACAATAAAAGTAAGTTATGCGTCCATAACTTATTTTAGACAATAATTATTCGAAGTAAAACTAACACAAACCTGCTGTTTCATATTGGTTACCGCATGAGCTAAATCTGGGTTTTGCGAATTTTCCATTTGAGAAAGATCAGGCAATGGAATTGGTCCTGTGGTTGCAGTCGCTTGATCGCAGCTAACTGTCGTTGTCGCTCCTAAAAATGAAATCAAAGCGGAAAACCACTGCGGATCACAATCTTACAAAATATATGATAAATTGTCTTCTACATTTACAAGGGGGCATCAACTGAAGGCCGTCGGATTTCGCAAGGGACATAAAACGGGAGATCCCTACCATGAACCGGCGCCGCCCACGGCTGCAAAATCTAAAAATTTTCAACTTTAATATTTTTCAGCAAAAAAACGCTAAAACTGTTCTACCTCATAAGCGGTGCAAAGACGTCTTTATTAAGGTTAGAACCAACTTTTCAACCATTTTTGCTTAAATTAATTAAATTTTAGCCTCAAAAAGTGATCAATGCAAAAAATACTGTAAAGTTTTTATGCCGAAAAATTTAACAGGGGGCTCCAAACAGGGGAAGCCATTTTTGACAGGGGGACCAAAAATGCCAGACAGACCCACCCCATCCCCACTTAGTTGAAGCCACTCTAAAACAGTAAGTGCATCCCAGATTGTCTGTTCCATACAGCTTGGGGCGGCGTATTTGGTAATTACATATCACTTTCCTAAACAACTGACTACTACATAAGAATTTATACAACACAAAATTTCAGTTTGCATTATATGTTGAAGAATTTCCAATGTGCTCAGAAAAATTCCTAATGTTTGACTAAATGTATTATATTGAAAAATAGCAAAATTTACAGCCAGTACATTACTTTCCAAGAACAAAATTAGTGATTTTTCAAAGTCTTATATACCTGTTTCCAAATCTTCAACCTTCATTGCTTCTGATGCTGAATGACATGTAAACTTCAACGGCTCGGTTTCGATAAGCCCTGAGAGAACGGCTCGATAGTGCGGAACCAGTCTTTTCTTTGGCAAAAATTGACTTGAACCAATACCAGTTCCTCCAAAAATAGCAGCAGTGTTGTACAGCCCCATAACAGCTTTGGCGCGTTCTTCTGATGGATATCCGACACAGTCCATCCAGTCTCCGACGGCTTCAGATGGATCATTCGATAACATACCTGTTACCAAATTTCCCGTCGCAACAACCGATGCAAATGTTGAGCTGCCGCCAGCGGCTCCACCCGCCATCGAGCCACCTGAAACAGAAGGTGCATATGGTCCAACGCCACCACCGGAATTGCCGGTACCTCCAGTAGTCGCCGCTGTCTGATTCCTCAGTGGAAGAAACAACAAAGGCGGTGCGATATCGAAAGCTTCGAGCTCTAGCGGGAGGCACCATAACGAAAATCTATCAGCCAGCACTGCATGGGCTTTTAAAGATGATGTCAACGTAGTACTTCCGTAGCTGCTTGCGGTTGACGAATACCTTGACAAGCCTGTGTTCGACCCGCCGGTCGACAAATATCGTGAAATTTCCATCAGCGAATTCAGTAGCTCGCGTGCGAATACCGTTCGCGCCAAAGCACTATTTGTATCAGAATATCGGGGATCTTGGTGCTGGATCTTTAATTCTCGTTTATGGTCGTTTATTTCAGACTTGGCATCTTGAGTGTTCGATGCTAAACTTGGCGTCACGGCTTGAATCGTTCCTACCGCCACAATGGACTTTCCACGACTGACATTCTTGTATCCGTCCGACACGATAGCGAGCGACTCCTCGTTCGAGTTCCCGGTCGGCTTAGTAGCATAATTTCCATTGCTGGATGTATCCGTTTTATTCATGCAGTTTTGCGCCCGTACCATTGTATGAAATTTCTGAAACCCAACACCTACCCCAGCATCACGAAACAACAATCCGCCTATGCTAAAATACCAACGGAGAGCGCCGAGCGAATTTGCAGCCAACAACGGCGCTTGCACCATCGAATCAAGGTAACCGGCCCTCGCCGCAGCCACAAATTGAACTCCACAATTCATGACATCCAAATGAGTCGTTGGTTCTATATTACTTGAGTCTTGAGCACGCCGTTCGGGCAGCGGTCCATTTATAAGCGCGTAATCGACAAGCGTGAATATTAGCTTCGCCATCTTTCGCGCGGTGGAACGATCACATTCAGTAAGCAAAACTGAAAACATACGTCCTATCACAGACATGCTATAATTTTTGTTAATCTGACTAATACCGTTTGAAAGTACATTTAGCAAACGATCGACAACAACAGGCTGATTCTGTCCAAGCACCCTATGTCCACAACAAACTTCGTTGGCGGCGCACGCTTCAGGTTCTGCTTTGTCCGACTGACCATCGGTCAAATCGCTATAGTCCCTCCGCTGATCAAAATGATGCTTATTCCCAGCCGCACCGTATTCGCTGCGTGAGCAACAGTATCTACGATGCTTGCTCGCTTCATAGCGTAGCGAATTAACCATCCACGTTAAAATATCAATTGCCATATTTCGACAATAGTCCCTTTCTCCACGTTCAATAGTTGGAACACCGCACAAATCCGATCGTTTGCCTAGCATATAATCGGCGTCGTTCTTATTATGATCCGATGTACAAACGCCTTCCATTGAAAAAACAGTAGTTCCACCCAACTTTTCGACGTCGCAGCAGCTAATTTCTGTGCAATTGCTGCTGTTATTTGCGCCGAATCCTATAATATTTTCTTCTTGTGCTGAGCTAGTCGTCACGCCTTCCATAGGAACAGCTACTTTCACCCGGTCATTCTTCTCTACCGGCAACTTATTTCCTATTTCACGTACACATTTTACACCACCATCACCCTTTCTGGACCCCATAATGCAGTCACCCTTTGCTCGCTTTGTCACACTGACCTCATCGTGGCTGTCGACACTTCCGACAATACAAGCCAGCAACATTCGATGAAACCCGGTTTTGTACATTAACGCAAAACGTTGCTTTCGCTCGTCGGCCGCTATGCTGCTACTCGTCAACAATGCGCCGCATCCATGGACTGCTGAAGTTGTGGTCATGGCGCCGGCGTTTGCTGGAGCGACTTTCGTCGCCCGCCAAAGCGTAAACGAAATTTCTTGAATCCAGTCACAGCCTCGAACCGATTCCAGTCGCTTCACGTCAGCAGGACTCCACGGAGACGACGATGTTGGTCTTTCAACCGACGATGACGATGTGGCTTTAAATTCTTTGGAAATGCCTAAAATTAAAGCCAACAATGGAATACTAACGAGTTTTTGGCTTCTTCACAGGGCTAAAATAGCACTGTGGCGTACCAAAAACACCGGTACGGCTATTCCACCAAGTTACTGGGGCAGCAGCGTCCACAACATGTCACGGGTCCTGTCATGTTTTTATAAGAAAACATTGTCGCGTATGCTTTTCATCTCATGTACAGTTTTACCGTCAAAAGAAGTGTCTTTGAACAGGCTGCCGCATCGTTACTAATTTCAATACTGTATTATGGCATGCAAAAAATTAGTAACACATTATTAAACTGGTCTGTCCCTAGCGCTCCGAAAAGTGGGGGAATTTCGGAGACCCCATGTTCATCCTCAGGGGAAATTTCAAAGTGGGGGTATAAATTTTGCTTCAAAATAAAATGTATTTCAATGTAATTTTCTTGTCGTATGTATTTTCAAGCTATAAAACGACGTTTTGGCATTAGAAATAGTGGTAATTAATGTTTAAAAACATTTTGAATAGAAAAACCATAAATTTTGACACACAAAAAATTTTTGGATTTATTTGAAGGTGGGAGCTCCGGCAGAGTACGAGACGGACTTGGGTTAAAATCTCACGAACATGGGGGATTTGGAAAGTGGTGGGTCCCCACCATCGCCCCCCCCGACTGTGGACAGGCCAGTTCCACTGACTTACACTTCCAAAAATTTACCTTGGCTTTTGGAACTAAAGGAGGCTGCAGAACCCCGAGAAGCACCAAAACCTGGACGGGTATTTCAGAAGCGGCTAAACTCGAGTTCGTCCATCACCGTTAAATATGCAAAATCAAGACAAAACTTCCTGCAATTACGGTCCACTTAGAACTGGTATCGCATATTACTACAACAGAAACAAAATAATATCATACCCGGTGTACTTTTTGAAACAAGATATACTATTTTGAACATAATTTCCCATAATTACACAGTAAATATTAAAACTCGATTAAAACTGGCAATGCATGACTCTAAAAGACACCTCCTCCATCTTCCTCTTACCATTACCCTTAGAATTTTCTGCAAAACCTGAAATGCGAATTACATTACCTGCAAAATTTTGTTTAGCCAATTTTTGCCGAGTTTTCCGAATTTTTTTGCGAAAATGTTCAGTTTTTCCCAGTTTGTCAAAAAAATTCGATCTTAGCAAATGGAACGAGATTGTCCTTAGCCACGGTCGCCTTCCCTTGTTAAGGGTCAGAGCTGATCCCGGGTCTCTGACCCCTAATCTCAGAGATCTAAAAATTTTGTTGCCTTCCAACAATTCAATCCCACCCAAGTCCATCTCTGCACGATGAAAAATAGACCAGTTTCTGTCTACGGGGCAAAAATGTGCCAATTTCTCGCTATGGAAGTAGAACAACTGGTCTCTCCATTATGGGGTCCCCTCACCACTCGTCAAAATTCCATGTTCGCCCCCGCGATGCTCCATAAAAACCTCCTATATTTGATGTTGCTTCAAAACACAAAAATAAAGGGTGGGGATAAGTGACTTGTAGGTAGTCTCGGACTGATTAATAAGGCAGTTATGACTCCTAATACCATCAGTGTCGAAAATGATTACATATAGCATAAAATGCCTTAATATATAAAAAAACTTGAACAAAATATTGGAGTTTTGCCCGCACCCCTCCCCCACTCAAGATTTTCCAAGGAAAATGAACATTGAAAACCCATGAAAATTCGTCACATTTTTTCGGAGATTGGAAAGGCCAGAAAAACTGAATTTTTTGCCCTGCAGCGTTATAATACTCTAAATAGCCATCAATTGATGGACTATATAACTGGCCTGTCCACAGCCCTCCAAAAAGTGGGTGGGGGACTTCCGGGGGCCCATCTTCATTCTCGGGGGAAAACCAAAAGTGGGGGATAAATTTTGCTTAAAAATACTAAATATTTCCATATTTTTATGCATTTTTACTGCCGTGAATGTATTTTCAAGCTAAAAAACTATATTTTACCATTATAAATAGTGGTAATTAATGCTTAAAAACAATTTGCAAAGAAAACATAAATTTTTAGACATAAAAATTTTTGGAATTAGTTGAACATGGAGTTTTGGCCGAGTGGGGACGGACGGACATGGCGGAAAATCTCACGAACATGGGGGATTTGGAAAGTCGCCCCCTCCCACTGTGGACAGGCCAGTAATGTACATTAATTTATTATTATTAAATAATAACTGCGAGTTAGCTATTTATAGCATTTTCGAGCTTTTCGGTGTTATCCGATGGGAAACCGAATTTCTCGCTACCGCCCCCTCCACGCCACCACATGTCCTGCAGTTCTCTCTTGGGGCCCCAATTCGGTTTCCCAGGTACTACTGAATCAGTTTAAGACAGCCACCACATTTGAACAATTTTGCACTGTCAAACTACAAAATCATTTTAACAGTGACGGCGTTTAGCAGACTATACAATATCGTGTCGCTAGCCTTCTTTAAATGTGGCCAGACCATAGCATCTTACCTGTAAAATCTCCATACCCACCAGACGGGCCAAGACCAAAATTCTGCGACGATCCACCGCTGTACATCGCGGCAACTCCGACTGGTTTGGTCGACGACGCCGAACCGGCAGTCACTGCCTTCGAATTGTTGACATAAAAGTTCCATTTGTGTTGTTGATCCAAGTTCGGCTGCGCTATCGCACCTCTCCCGCGGCCCAGGCCGGGTACTATCTGTGTGTGTTTAGGCAGCGGATATTGAGGCGTATAGTGCCGGATTCGGCTTGCTGACGACGATCCTAATGAGGCAGCGTTCGCTGCGTCGGCGGAAGCACGCTTGTCCTTAACAAAAATAATAATATTAATACAGCGATGTCAATCGTGCTTCCGCTGCTGACGAATAGAAATGAACTTAATTCGAAGTACAGTTTCACGACTCTGCAATTTATGAACGGATACGCACTAATATTAGCAATAAATATATTATAATGCTATACTGGCTTTCCCACGTAGGTGAGGCAGCTATTTCGGCCTCATCCAGAAGCCCACCAGTTCAGGCCCCCAGTTGTTTTTGTTCAGCCCCAGGTATTTATCTGCACGACTAAAAATGACAAATTTTCCTCAGCGACTCAAAAATACGACAGTTTTTCTTATGGCACTAAAAACCATAAGAAATTTTGCTGGACTAAAAGACACTAAAATTGCCGTAAGTCGAAAGAATTTCACTTTATAATTACATTATTACTATGCGTCGGTCAGCTCTTTATGCGTTTTTCAGTCCCCCAGCTCGATTTGATGGGAAACTAATTTCTTCGAAAATCAGTACGCTTTTCCAGAGGCAGCTTGGGAAAGGTAGGCGTCATCGGTCAAAATACTGGTCGGGTACAATACGCAGAGAATACCATGCAGCATTTTACATTTCGTAAACAACTGAAAATCTCGCACAAAATATTACCCTATCCCACGAAAATGAACCTGGAGCCTCCAAGTGTTTTCAGCGCTTGGTCATGTCACTTACAGCAAAGGATTCTATGTCGTACACTCTGTCGTTTTATTCGCGTTTTCTGTTGATGAATATGGTTCGACGCTTTAACAAGGTTTAACAATCAGTTTACTCTATAACTACAAGCAACAATAATAGTCCACACCACCTACTTTAGCTTTTTGAATCATCTTTTTAAACCTTTGGGTTTCGTTGTCAGTCGTCAAGGCTTGGAGGTGAAGAAAGAATATTCGCGACGAGCAGTTTTGTATTTCTGGAACCAAAAAATAGCAGTAACAAAACTTTGACTGAACGCCAGTCAAACCCTGGCTGAACATGTTTCATAACATTTCTGATCTTTCATATTCGTTTATTTTTTATATCATTCCTCGCACTAATGCACTGGTGAACAAATTACTCTTATAATCAAACATAGGGGAACGTTTTTATCCAGATAATCAATTCCGTTATAAAGAAATATCACCGTCTATCTAATAATTATTTATTAGTAATGACGCACTAGAGCGCTTTGGGACGGAACTTTAGCCAAGCCCTGGCCATAGACAATTAGACCGAATCAAGAATGTCACACAACCGCAGATTAAACTGCACTAATAGCACAGAATACCAGTTTCACCAACAATAATGCTGTAACATCTGCGCAGCAAAATGGTTCAATCAATTGGAGTCTCGATTGATTCAATATACAAATGCTGACCTCCATTTATCCAATTTGGCTGAAATTGATTCTATCTTTTAAAATTCCACTTCGATCTAGACCGGCACAAAAATGCGTTCACGTGATATGTACAACACCAATGTTTTCAATAATATTAGAAACGAACGAAAACAATAACAAACTTGAAAATTTAATAGAAACATACCGGGCAGCGAAAACTGAACCATTCCATTCAAATTCCACAAATCCATATACTGCGCCAGGTCAATTGGTCCAGCGATAATTGTGGCATTTAGGCGCTTCAGATATCGGTCATCAAGCACATGATTCGGCTCCACAGAGCTAAAAGAAAGGGATGCTACATCCGGATGATCATCGGATGTTGGAGGAATTGCAGCAGGATGATCACCGCCAGTCAAGTCGTCAAAGCATATCGGCTAAAATGAAAAACAAACCTCACGAAAGGAACAGATGCTTCGTTGAGGTTTTCAGTGTTACTCCACGACTCAAGCTCACCCAGAATTTCTGCGGCTCCTTTAAGTGATGCCCAAAAGGTGAGCTGTGCTTCCCCCCCATTAACCTCATCTCTCTACAGGTATTTTCAGGTAACACCAAAAAAGATCGTTAGACAAGAAAAGGTTGAAACAAAACTTTATATCACTGTTTAGATTTTATCTATCGAAACATGTTAAGTAAAATGAAGCGTGGCCTCCACAAATACCCCCTGATAAATTTTCTTGCTGAGAAGATGCCAGTCAAGTGCTTTGAAAAAATTTACAAATACAACGACTACAATTGAAGAAACAGCAAAACTTCAGGAACTACTACTATCAGTGATTCTAATCCGTACAAATTCCTAAAGAAGCTGTGAGCAATAATATCAAACGGAAAAGCCGACGCAATGGAGTAATTTCTTCACCCCTCCACAGTTCTTGCCAGCAAAAATAACACATCAACTAGTTTTAAACACTCGAATTGGATTTTTAGTCAAATTATGAGCCCCGCTCTGAACAACGTGTCAACGTCCAACCCCCTGACTACGTAGTCTAAATATGAAAGAGTTGCACAGCATGTGAACGTTAACAACACAGCAATAAAAATAGAAGCACATTCCACCAAAGTGCTTTCCTATCTGGTTCTAACAATTGAGACAATGGACAGTTGAAGCTTGCAAACCTTATCCGGTACACAGGCTTTTCAAGCGAGGAAATATTTTAAGAAGCCCTTGTTCATCTTTGGCTGAAATTGGTATGCCAATTTCACCAACTTGTAGACGGTGGCATGCCAGCTGCACCAATTTGTAGATGGTGCTGCGACTCTGTCTACACGCAGCGACATGGCATTGGCATGCCACCATCAACATTTCGTGCAATTGAGATCCAAGCTTCCGAAGAGTGTGTAGTCGATGCACGCAAATTAATGTTAATGCTACTACTATGTTCCCCAGTTCAACGGTATACCCTCAGATGAGCTGAGAGGAGTCGCCTCCCAAGCACTTTCATCTAAAAACTAGGGGTCCTTATGTCATGTCCCTCGGTATGACTTTGGTAGTTTGAAAAATCAAGAGATGTGTTTAGGGTTATGAAAAGCTCCTTTTATCTATAGTCCAGCAAGCTGCGTCACGATTATGCCTAAATATCACAATATGGCTGGCTATCCCAAAATTTATGAGTAATTGCCAACTAACCAATTAAAAATGGTGTCGAAGTAAGCCTGACAAAAAATGAGTCCCGTTTTTTGTATTAAATACCAACTTACGTCATCAACCGATGTCCGATACATCGACTGGTGTTCATTGTACTGTCCAAGTACATCGATTGTCGTACTGGCTTCCCGATGCGTAAACGACTGCGCACCGCCAACAACATATCCACCTCGTTTGCACTGTCGACGGAAATCGTCATAATTCGCCGACGTGGTGGTCGAGCTATTTGGCAGCTGCATTAGCAGAGTTAGCTGAATATGTGGCATTCCTGGTGAAAGCGTGAGAAGAGAAAATTTGAATGCCAGATGACTAGCGTGAAACGACATCGGTAACGATATTTCGAACAAATGCTCACGCCAGCTGCTGCTGAAAGCAAAATAAACAAAATATTTTGAACTCTGGCTACAACCGACCACTGGACAACAGTAATTGCTGCTGGCTGTCTTAAACCTATTCTAAACAAAACATATCAAAAGTTAGGAGCCGAGCACAACTGAATTGGCACGATATTTCATGAAATGAGGGATCTTTGAGCAAAGTATCTATGTGTGATCAATTATTACTAACCTAGGCGCGATCAAAGCAACCTCAAAAAGAAATTCAATCGAAATAACCTAACACACCTAATCAGAAGGACGAATGGCGCAAAGCGAGAATAATCTTGAAGAGCGAAAAACTTGAGAGCCATTAGTCACAATCTATAAAACGCCGCTTTGTTGCCAACCTCACCTGTCCGGTACAAGCTGCCAAGTTTTTATCAGACAATCGTCACGTAAATAGTGTTGGGGATTCTTTCGGAGCCGCTGATGTTGTTGTACTTCGGTCCAGCAAGACGGCGGTGTAATCTGAAAACAATGTCAGCTTTAGCGGAACGGGTATTCTGGGTTCTTTTTCTTATATCAAAGCATTCAATTCATTATAAACGGTCACTCAAGACTCAATCAGCATCAAACAGCTTTATTATAAAATATAGCAATCAAAAAAATTGACCCTATAAAAATTGTCTAAAACGCATAGAAAATTCTTCCCAGAACCACAACGCAAGATTAACGGGACAGCCAGTCCGACTACAAACGTAAGACAACACCAAGACAGCAAATTTTCACCAGGTCCTTCAATTTCTGAATGGTTTAGAGAAGAATTATTTACAAACTGTCAATAGGCGGCCAGTCTATAAGTCAAATATATTAACAAGTTACTGGAGCGCTTGTCAAAACATGCAAAGGAAACTTGCCGAGTGCAAATATAAAGTTTCGTTTACCAAAATAATTTACATAGTATTACGAATGTCTGTTGCCCTGAAATCCCACCTCACTGGCTCCTGCATTATTGTTGGTAGCAAATTTTGCCCGGAGAAGTTAAGGATAATAAGGCGACGCTGGTCTGAAACCAGGGGCGGTTGATGTTCCAGTGGGGGATGAAATGGGGCAAATTTGGATTTTTAGAATTTAGTGTTTTAAAGAAAAACAGTAAAATAAACTTATACTAATCAATTCGATGTCTTTATCTTCAGAATGTGATTTTAGCAAAACAATTTTTTATTCCAACTGCTGGGTATTTTTATCAGGATGGGAGCAGCAAATTGTGACAACTGCCATTCAATAAGCGGGAAACCAATTTTCAGCTAGTGGCCCTGAAGGAAAAAGCCAAAAAATTTGCTAAGGGTACAGGCCACACCGCCCTCCCTCCAATTTAGCCAAACCGGCTTTACTTGTCCCGAAGCGACAAGTCAACCAATACACCTTAATCCACTGTTTCTGATAAAGCGGTGCATACCTGAAACGACGCCAAAGCTGATCTGTTGTGCGTTGTGTCGGTTCGTGTTAGCAACCAACACTGATGCAGCAAACTCGACGTGAATGGAATGCGATTGACTAGCAAGTCTGTAAAAAACAGAAGAAACACCTGTAACGCTACTAAGTCACCGTCTGGCCAGCAAAGTAAAGCGCGTCCAAGTTTTGGTCAACACTTAGTATAAATCTTGAAATGAAGAAACAGGCCATTGACGAAATCAATAAAGTTGTGGGACTGAAAATTTATTTGGTGCTGTAAGCTCGGTACATCATTGTTTCATCAGAAATCATAGTCTAGGTGTAGGCCCCTGGACTGGCGACAGCATCAGAATAGCACTTAATGGACTTTGAGCGAGGTACGAGGCAGATTCCAGCCCATAAATACCTGGAATGGGAAACCGTGCCCACGAGATTCACTAAATCTTCTAATTACATTTTATTACAAAATATGTTGAGTGTCGGTGTTTTTATTACTCGCCATCTGAAAATGTGTATGCCTCCAGTTCGCGACTGATTTAATTATGTCAAGAATAGCCGAAATCAAACCAGTTGTAGCATTAACTTTTATTATAACCATTTTTTCTTGGTCAGAACGAAACCATTCTCTGATGTCGCCTCAAATACCCCGGGGAAAGCTTAAATTTCTCTGGAGGCATGACGTGATGAAATCACTAAAAGAGTTCGAAAATACTGCCTCCCTTCTGTCGATAAGCCGAGACCCCGGTTACACGTTATGACAAGGAAACACAAGGCAATTATTGTTGAATATAGAGCCGAGTGGCTAACTTCTATCTTCGCCGTATGCTGCCAATGCATATGAATTCGCGCATGTTGCCAATGCATATGAATTCGCGCATGTTTCCAATGCATATGAATTCGCGCATGTTGCCAATGCATATGAATTCTTCTATATTAGATTTGTGAAATGAATTTTACTGTTTGCGGCCCAATGTTAAGTATCAAGCTATCTCTGAGATCCCGTTCTGAACAACAAAAAATACTACCCAAGACCAACCAACCAAACGCAAATTTTTCACACAGCTCGGTATTTAAGCCGCAATAAATTGAAATACTATTTTAACGCATCACGAAATCAAATGTATAAAACATCTAAAAAGAATCCTGAAAAATTTTAGCTTACATGACATGCCGCAGTTCTGGCAGTATCCCACAAATGAAAGCACCGTTGCGACCACGAGGAAGGGTCCGAATAGGGATTACAGGTAAACAAACTTGAATTTTAAAAAGGGAGCGTTTAATCAATTCAAAACAACGTTGCGCGACCAGTACTGTGTATTTGTGTGATTTGGCACCGAAATTACTTATTATCTACACGTTTGATGGTTTTAAAAAAACTGGTGGCGGTGTGTCCGAGTTTGACTAGGGAAGTGGTAACGTTTTAGGGAACAGGTCGTCGATAGGAGTCGAAGTCTGCACAATAGGGACGGTGCCTCCTGCCCGAAGCCCAATCTGGCCCTCACAAGACATAGATAATCTCAGTGCACATTGAGTTAAAAAGATCACCTCTTAACAACATTGCCCTGTATCTCAAAACCAGCGCAATGGTTCTTTCTGTTGCAATAAAAAATTCTATTTTGTAGACAATGAGTTCGGTGCAAAAACTGCTAATGATTGACACTATAGTTCTTCAGCAAAAAAATAAGAATTAATATCAATGCTAAGCTGCGTTTGATCCTCAACTTAGTTCAAAATGAACAACAACAAAAACAATATCTATATTGTCAAAATAGATCGGCAGCGTCAGTGTAAAGTCCTACAGCGCACCTGGATCCGCTAGCTTCTTCTTCAGAAGGTTTCGGTCATCTGGCGCTCCCGAATGCGTAAGCGCAAGCCAGTCGTTGACTGAATCTTCAGAAGGAGGCGCTGGAGCAATTAGCCTGAAGGTAATCAATACATATTGTCAACCAGCTCAGGCAGCATGCCATCTTTCTAAACATATATACTTATTGATTTCATAGCCTGTAGATTAGAAAAATAATACAACTCTCAGACTCAACGTGTTTATAAAAAGGCGAGAACAAGTTGTGGATGGCGCCGATTTCTTAAAAAATAAACGAATTTATTAATAAGTGTTTAACACCTCGACGTCTATTTGAAGATGCCAGATATCCGCATAACACTAGCAGCAGAGAATATTTTAGAGGTGAGTATGGCGCCGTTAAAAGTAAGCACACCCAGCATCGTGAGCTGTACCCTGCCAATCTATCTGCTCCCACGGAGGCGACATTTTCTCCTTCATTTCGCGGAGAGGATGAAGGAAATTTCGCGGGGGAGACAATTTTCGCATTGTCTTTCGGGGAAAGACCGAAGTCCCACTTGTGTTTCCTGAGGCACAGAAGACATTTAGCGCTCAACGATATGCCAGGGGAAACTCCCCATGTAATACAAAGCGAGTGGACAGCTTTAAACGCACTGCGGCATAGACTGGATGTGCTGCACATTAAAAGTGTTCACTAGAATATCATCTACCCATACGTTGGCTTTGAAAACGCTGATTTACGACCAGATTCGTTAATGCCTATAAAGCACAATGTGCATACACAATGTCAAAACTTGTTCTGATTTTAGCAAAAATTTAGTATTTTCGGCAAAAGAGTTGTCAATAACGAAAGGAAATAATAAGTTTATTTGTCAATTATTTTCAGCAGCAATGAGACATTTTAGAACTCGAAATCAATTCACAAACAACGATATAAGAAACACTCATCTGTTTTATTCTGGCATAAATAGGCTTGGCTAAATTAGGTCCGACACAGGTTAAAACCTATAATCATCATGTCATCGGATTCGGGATGCCCCCGAAACCTCGGCCGTGAAATCGTTGTTCGACATTTGCCAACGTATTCAAAAACAGTTTCTACAATCTTTGGTAAAAGTGTGCGAAAAGCCGTTTCCATTATATATATATACATTTGTCAGGAGACATAACTACACATAACATAAGCACTATTAAGTTGATTCTCGTCATGGTCATCCGTGTTAGTAGGCTAAATATAAATACGGCTACCTCAAGATAAGAACCTTCCCATGGTCGGTTGTTACAGCAAGACGTTCCATATCAGGCGCGTAGGCGCACAGCTTAAATCGGGGTGCGGCGACGGCCTCCGGTTGTGAGATAAGAGCTGGAAGGGGAGGTCGATAGAGAGCCAAAGTTTCGCCAGTGTCCAAGCTAATAATTTGAAGGTTGCCTCGTTCGTTAGTCGCCGCAACGAAGCCATATACCGCTACCAAGTCAGGGCCAAGTTCGTTGGGTAGTGCGCTAACGGATACCCAATTCTGATCTTGATAGCTTGACGTCGACGAAGATGGACACCTGATCAATCAGTACAATAATATGGAGTATTTATAAATCTAAGCAATGCTTACATTAATGCAATTATTTTTGGACTGTCAGAGAAACGTTCGCTAATTTTTTTAAGCGAGCAGGAACCTTCTTGGGTGCCATAACCTGGTGTAAAGCCAACATTTTTCTAAGCGACATGAACTAGAGAATCTGGGAGAGGTCGATATACCTGGGGCCTTGTTTGCAGAAGCCATTCATTACGTAAACTGAACGCTATCAACATGGCATGCTTCCTAATAACAATGCTAGTATTGTTACAGTGAAATTTTCAAATTTTCTCTTCCTAATGAGGGCAGAAGTCCCAGCATAACTTCGCTATCCGCCACTCTTATCGAGCTTAAAAAATTAATTTAAATATGAAGATTTTAATCGGGAGTTGTGCGTAGTTTCCCGTTTACAACTCTGAAATCTCACTTTTAGCAATGAAACATATTTCCCCGAAATTTCCGACACACAGACACCGGAGCATTACGTGTCGCACATGTCTTAATGCTGTAAAGCGATTGGCACAAGCTTCAAAACAAAAACATTAACTTAACGTATAGTACACGATATTCAGCTCGCTATAAAATGGGCATACAAAAATCAGCGCCTTTCGAACTGACTAAAGACAAACTAGGTCCCAATGCAGCTACAAAATCCACGAATGATCCCAAAAACACAAAATCACACACTTGTAATAATATTGTTTTACAGGATTTTCAGCTAGTCCAACCATTGCGCCGCTAAACGTTAGATTATAGACTAAAAGCGCTGCTGAGACCGACGCAGTCGAAGAATGAGTGCTATTCGTTGTAGCAACGCCGCAGTTGACTGGTCCTGAAATATCAATAAGTGTATCAATATTGATCTCAGAGTGACAGAACAACAGCGAACCCTAAGTCTCTGTTCAACTTTTAAAAGCAAAATCCCAGGACGTTTTTCGCCAACAAAAAGTCCTTAAAGGCTAAATATTGAGCCCTAAACAAAGGAGGCGTTTTCGGCTTGACCCCCCCAGTTTTATTTTTTGGGGGTCGAGATGCACAGTTATAAGCGGCTGCTGTTTCAACCGACCCCCCCCCAGAAATTGGGGGGAAGTCCCATTTACCACCCCCCCTAAAAATAACTGAGAGTCCGAGCTACCGCCCCCAAAAATCTGTTGGGTCCAGTGCATCACGACCCCCACCCAAAAAAAGCTGGGGGGTCAGGACGAAAACGCCTGCGTCATCAAACACGGATTTAGATTTACGTGTAAGCGCAGGGAAGTGTCATACTCTTCCCTAATGCACTCTTGATATAACTAAGAACACAAAGCAAAAACTAGTGCTCTTAATTTCGGTCAACGACTCGTCCTCGATAAAACATAATAATACTGGTAACTCGCGAGCGAGGGTGAAACGGAGCGAGAGTGGTTTCATCAAGTCGTCAATTTATGTAATCGCTTGTAACAGGCTTTATGATTAATGTACACTAATACATCTGTCACTCTCATACCGTTGAAAACCACAAAACCTTGTCGACCCTAAACCCATCGAAAACAACTACAAACACACGAAGTACGTATTCGTGCTAGACTTTAGATAACCAAACCATACCGAAAAGATATCCAGCGTACCCAATAACTGACTGCATATATGTATTCTGGCAATCGGCTTCAATGACCCTAAATCCACTGAAAACATCTGAAAAGGAATAAGTATTCGTGCTGGACTCTAAATAACCCAACCTTTGAATTGAGCATACCAAAAACCTATATAGACCATTCTTGGTGCACTGCACGCAATACATAACCAAAAAATCAAAACTCATATTTTGGAAAGCTATACAAGATATACAGATAGCGTGCCGTCAACGTAAAGTGTTGAACATAGGTTCGTGTTTTTTCTTCGAGAAGCAACCACTTAAATTCGACAAAAGAAATATATACTAACCATCTGAATTAACAGCGATAATAACTGACATTCCGTCGAAGCTTGGCGTAATAGACGATGTTTTGGTATCAGCGCGTATTTTTCCGGCAACCGCACACACTGCAACAGGACGACGTTAACGCGCGGCGGATTGGCATTGATCGTCTTTGCAATGGTTAGATCGCTTCCAGCACCAGCAAATGATCGTTGGGTTGATTTGGTGTCTTGATTCTAAAAAATGAAAACAATTAGACGCTTTCACTGACAGGTTTTCTATTTACCACTTAGTGCCAAAGTAGTTAAAGGCTAGAGGTGTCAACTGTGGCACCAAAATATTTTCAGTTGTCATTGGCAAACCCTTTGGCATTCTGATGGTAAAATATATACTAAACTGGGCACAACAACTATAATTCAAGCCATGTGTCCTGAGCAGCAAAAATGAGAGTGACAGATGTATTAGTGTACATTAATCATAAAGCCTGTTAACAATTCATAAATTGACGACTTGATGAAACCACTCTCGCTCCGTTTCACCCTCGCTCGCGAGTTACCAGTATTATTATGTTTTATCGAGGACGAGTCGTTGACCGAAATTAAGAGCACTAGTTTTTGCTTTGTGTTCTTAGTTATATAGAGAAGAGTGCATTCAAAAATATAACACTTCCCTGCGCTTACACGTAAATCTAAATACCTGTTTGATGACGCAGGCGTCGTCCTGACCCCCCAGCTTTTTTTGGGTGGTGGTGATGTGTGCCACTGGACCCAACAGATTTTTTTTTTTGGGGCGGGGTGGCTCAAAAACTCTCAGTTATTTTTGCAGGGGGTGGTAAATGGGACTTCCCCCCCAATTTCCTGGGGGGGGTCGGTTGAAACAGCAGCCGCTGTGACTGTGCATCTCGACCCAAAAAGTGAACTCAAGAGTAATTACAGGGGCTCCCCAATATTTAGCCTTTAAGGACTTTTTGTTGGGCAAAATTTTAACGTCCCTGGGATTTTGCTTTTAAAAGTTGAAAACGTTTTAGGGTTCGCTGTTGTTCTGTCACTCTGAAGATCAATATTGATACAGCTTATTGATATTTACAGGACCACTCGAACTGCGGCGTTGCTTCAACGAATCAGCACTCATTCTTCGACTGTCGGTCTCAGCAGCGCTTTTTACTCTAACTAACGTTTAGGGCGCAATGGTTGGACTAGCTGAAAATCCCTGTAAAACAATATTATTACAAGTGTGTGATTTTGTGTTTTTTGGATCATTCGTAGACTGCATTGCATCAAAGCCTGAGGTTTGTGTCTTAGTAGTCCGAAAGGCGCTAAAAATTTTTGTGTATTATGCCCATTTTTATAGCGAGCTGAATATCAGTGTACTATACGTTAAGTTAAATTGTTTTTGTTTTGAAGCTTGTGCCAAATCGCTTTACAGCTTAAGACATGTGGAACGTGCTCCGGTGTCTGTGTGTCGGAAATTTTTTCAATTGTAAAAGTGAGAATTTCCAGAGTTGTAAACGGGAAACTACGCACAACTCCCGATTAAAAAATCTTCATATTTAAATTAATTTTTTAAGCTCGGCGTGGCGGATGCAAAGTGCTCAAATTTCAAATGCCCTTATTGGAAGAGAGAAAAAAATTGAAAAAAAGATTTCTCACTGTAACAATTCTAGCATTGTAGTTATTAGGAAGCATGCGTAATGATGCGTGTAGTTTTCTACGTAATGAATGGCTTCTGCAAACAAGCAATATCACTCTCCAGATTGTCTAGTTCAGTGTCGCTGGAAAAAATGTTATGGCTTTACACGTTATGGCACCAAAAATTTTGCCTGCTCGCTTAAAAATATTCAGCGAACAGCTCTGGCAGTCCAAAAATAATTTTGCATTAATGTAAGCATTTTACTTTTACATTTATCGAACTCCCTGTCTATTTGTACTGATTAATAGGTGTCAGTTTAGTCAACGTCAAGCTATCAAGGTCGGGAATTGCGTATCCGTTAGCGCACTCCAACAAACTTGACCTAACTTGGGTCGCCGGTATATGGTTAGTGCGGATTCAAGCGAAGGTATTAGCTCATTTTATCGACCTCCCCCCTTCCACTCTTATCTCGACCGAAACGCCGCACCCCGATTTGAGCTGTGCTCTGCGCGCGCCTGATATGGAAACGTCTTGCAGAGCGACCGACCATGGGAACTTATCTTGAGGTAGGCAGTATTTATAGTTTAGCCCTACTAGGCACGAAAAAATGGGCCATGACGAGAATGAACTTAATAGTGCTTCATGTTATAAGTGTAGTTATGTATTTAGGCAAATGTATATATATATAATGGAAACGGCTTTTCGCACACTTTTACCAAAAGAGTGTCAAAAACTGTTTTTTGAATATGGTTGGCAAAGTGTCGAACCCAAACATTAAAAAAATTCGGGGGCATCCGAATCCAAAAGTGATGATAATAATTTTAACATACTATATCAGACACTAAGAATTAGCCCTGCCAGGGATGAAACAGATGAGTGTTTTCCTTATATTGTTGTTAATGATTTCAAATTCTAAAATGTCTCATCCCTGCTGAAAATAATTGACAAATAAACTTATTTTTTTCCTTTCGTTATTGAGACAACTCTTTTGCGAAAATACTAAAATTTTTGCTAAAATCAGAACAAGTTTTGACATTGTGTATGCACATTGTGCTTTATAGCAATACATTATTTTGTTTTTATTACTTCGTTCAGTTACGTATACTGAATAAGAAGCTAAAAAATTTTGATTTAAAATTATTATTTTTCCGAAAAAATAAACTAAATTCGTTGTATCCATCTGTACTTACTGTAACTGTAACTGACGTAAGTATATTTAGACAAAAATTTATTGTAAATATTACGTTGATATTACGGCAGACAGCCAACTGAAAACTGTAAAACAGTGCAGCCTCGAAATCAATCTATATTATAAATATTAGTTATTTATACAAATTTATTAGCTACAAAATTAAAAATTAAAAGGGCAAAAGTTACATATAAATAAATGTAGAAAATAATGCAGCGTTAACGGTTCACGTTTTAATGTCCCCACTGTTTGGAAATTTTGTACCCATGTCGTCGCGACCCTACGGTAAGACAGGCAGGGTGACACCCATACTGTAAATTTATTGCTTAGGGTGTACGACACACCACTAGTTACTACATTTTTGTTTACGGTGTCGTACACATCCTTAGCTACCAATTTGGCACAAATTAACTATAACGGACGCCGTCCGTAGCTAACGTGGTGTATTAGTCAACTGTGCGGTGTAGTTTTCTTTAAATCTCGATATTTGTATCTATACCATGTGAATGTACACGAGATAGTGCCGCACACCGTCAATAAACTTCAATGAAGACACGGTGTGCTTGACACCGTCAAGAAGTGGCAAAACCCTAGCTAGCTTTTATCGAAAAATCTATCAAAAACATGGGGGAGTCTAAAACACACTGTTGTCGACAGTGTGTCTGACACTGTGTGTGGTACATAGGTTCCAAATGTTGGGGACATTATAACGTGAACGCCGCATAAATTATATTTAATATTGGGCCAAAATATTACACAGCCAAAATAACTGAAATCAACAAAAGAAAGAAATTCCTATCCTACTGACAAGAAATTATTCAAAAACAATACAGGTTTCGGCTGCATGACAATATTGCATTGATTATAGAGCGTTAAAAATATAATGGGACTCATAATGTATACATAGCAAAGATTTAAAAAGACATCTTTTAGGGAAAAAGACAAAAAACTGAATAATAACACCCTCCGTGTGTATAGGTAGAAGCTCTGGCGAGGCCCTTAAACGTGCAGCTGTTGATGTATTATACCGAACCAGATCGCATGTCATCTTTTCGGTAAACAGCATCAGAAGCTGCGCAAATCAATCAATTTCTCTGCAATAAATCGCACAACAATTTTTCGCTATATACATTACATTATATACATACATTAAATGTTTGAAAAGGTCATAGACAATGCTATGCGAATTAATATTAGAAGCAAAAATGCGATGTCGTGATTGTTTTAAACGCTGATTTCGGCGGAAACATATAGAATATTTATTTTATATAGTTACCGCAAAAGGTTAAATATTAGCAAATTCTGATATATGCTGAGCATTGATTTGTACACACATATCTTCTATTTGTCAAAGTGCTGCACTACGGAACTTATTTGTTCGAATGTGCTGAGATATCGGAAGAAAGAATGAGATATATAAAAGTTGTATAGGGAGGGTATAATTAGGAAATTTGTACCGGGTAATAGTTTTCAATTTAATAAAATTCACTCTTATCAGCGTATATAAATTATAAGATGAAAGAGGAGGCATGATTAGGAAATTTATATAGGTAATCGTGTTCAAGGGTACGTATTAAAAATCGCTTCTATCAGCATATATGTAGAAATTTTATATGGATGGCATGATTAGGAAATTGATATAGGTAATCGTGTTCAAGGGTACGTATTAAAAATCGCTTCTATCAGCATATATGTAGAAATTTTATAGGGATGGCATGATTAGGAAATTGATATAGGTAATCGTGTTCAAGGGTACGTATTAAAAATCGCTTCTATCAGCATATATGTAGAAATTTTATATGGATGGCATGATTAGGAAATTGATATAGGTAATCGTGTTCAAGGGTACGTATTAAAAATCGCATCTATCAGCATATATGTAGAAATTTTATATGGATGGCATGATTAGGAAATTGATATAGGTAATCGTGTTCAAGGGTACGTATTAAAAATCGCTTCTGTCAGCATATATGTAGAAATTTTATATGGATGGCATGATTAGGAAATTGATATAGGTAATCGTGTTCAAGGGTACGTATTAAAAATCGCTTCTATCAGCATATATGTAGAAATTTTATAGCGATGGCATGATTAGGAAATTGATATAGGTAATCGTGTTCAAGGGTACGTATTAAAAATCGCTTCTATCAGCATATATGTAGAAATTTTATAGGGATGGCATGATTAGGAAATTGATATAGGTAATCGTGTTCAAGGGTATGTATTAAAAATCGCTTCTGTCAGCATATATGTAGAAATTTTATAGGGATGGCATGATTATGAAATTGATATAGGTAATCGTGTTCAAGGGTACGTATTAAAAATCGCTTCTATCAGCATATATGTAGAAACTTTATATGGATGGCATGATTAGGAAATTGATATAGGTAATCGTGTTCAAGGGTACGTATTAAAAATCGCTTCTATCAGCATATATGTAGAAATTTTATATGGATGGCATGATTAGGAAATTGATATAGGTAACCGTGTTCAAGGGTACGTATTAAAAATCGCTTCTATCAGCATATATGTAGAAATTTTATATGGATGGCATGATTAGGAAACTGATATAGGTAATCGTGTTCAAGGGTACGTATTAAAAATCGCCTCTGTCAGCATATATGTAGAAATTTTATAGGGATGGCATGATTAGGAAATTGACATAGGTAATCATGTTCAAAAGCACTTATCAAAACTCGCTTCTGGCAGCATATATGTACAAATTTTATAGGGATGGAATAATTAGAAAATTGATATAGGTAAAAGTGTTCAAGGGCGTGTATTAATATTCGCTACCAGCATATATGCAGAAATTTTATAGGAATGGCATAACAATGAAATTGATATTGGTAAGTGTCTTTAAGGGAGTGCATTAAAATTGGTATTTGTAGGTGTATATGTAGAAATTATGTAAATATAAGGATTATGGAAGTGTCGTAATTTGGGGAAATTGAGAATTTGGGAAGATTTTCAGAGTTTTGATGGTATCAAATTTCAAATTTATAACAACTTTCAATATTAATATGATGGTGCTAAATTTCGAAGTTAGAAATTTAAAGTTCGTTAAGTTAGAAATACTGCACGGACGTGGTAATTTTAATGTATTTATGCACCATTCACTGAACTTGTGTGCCGTCACTGCACAATGTGGCAAAATTTTTGAAAAGCTGCCACAAAAACTGTGTCACTTTTAGAAGAATTGCTGCAGACAGTGTCAATTTTCTAAAAGCTTCCACCGAAACTGCTTCAATTTTCGAAAAACTGCTACAAAATCTGTGCCACTTTTGGTAAAAAACACTGCTGAGAGAGATGTATGCAGTCACTGCACATTGTGGTAAAATTACTAAAAAACACTGCTACTGAGGTGTCTAAGATCCATCAGCACAAGAACGGAAGATAGGCGGTTCCGATAGTGAAACGAAGTACGTACTACGAGTAGTGTATTGTCGGGATGTTTAAAAGGTCACAAGTTTCGCAAGCTTTTTTTGTAAAAAAAATCCCAGTATTTGCTAAAATTTTTCGCAATATTTTCTCATTTATTCTAATTTTTTCAAAATTTAGTCATCTTTCCCAAAGTTTCCGCGCACCTCTAGCGTGATGGTCTGACTCTCAAGGTTAAATACGTAGCCTTTATGGACCTCTATGATTATAGGTTTTGTACAAGTAGATTTGGTGCTGTCCTTTAATTCCATCATACCAGAATTAAAGCCTTCAGGTGTAGAAAATTTAGAGAAATTCATACATCAAAACACACACTACAACAATAGACATTTACACAGTACAATGACAGAGAATTATATATTATAACGATAGATAAAACGAGGCTAGTTTCCCCTTCGACTGCTAGATACTAGTTTTATTGCTTCATAAGATTTTTGAAGCAGATTTAATAAATGGCTAGTTCATGTGTTGCAATACTTTTAAACACTGCTTCGCCAGCTGTGGCAATTTCATAAATCTGTTGCGATTTCATACGTTCCCAAGGTCCGAGGTCCCAGAGGAGTAGCCTGGGTCCTCAGAAAGAAGGGGCAGGCTCTGCCTTCGGCCCCACCGGCTTAATTTCTGGAATTTTTAGGAACTCGTAGTTTTCCCAACATTTAGCTAGTCTTCCGGGCGGCGCTTTCGGCGGCTGGAGGAGGGTCCAAGTCAAGCGGATGGGCGTAAGCTATATGCAGACTGTACTGTTTTCTATATACTAAGCCAAACCGTGAACCTTAGTCTAAGCCAAGGGAAGTCGCGCCTGTTGCAGTTTTTCTAAAAGTAACACAGCTTTAGAGCAGATTTACTAACAGTGACACAGTTTCTGTATCAACTTTTCTAAAAGTGACATAGTTCATGTTACAGCTATTTCCAAAATTTTGCCAAAATGTGACAGACAGTGCCTGCACACAATTTTCTGGGAATGCTGCATTAGATTAAGCCTTATGACAGTGTCCAATTTACATTACATGTATAAATGCAGCACGAAATGTTTTCTTCGAGTAAATATTAATTGAATTTTGATTTCTAAACCATTTATGTAGAACTCAACGCGAACCTTTGATTCATTTTATGAAAACGATACGTCCACAGTATAAGTCTGTGGCGTTGTATAATTAATTATACAAACAATATAACTATACATTCTGATTCATTCGAGGTCTCGGGAGGATGGGAAGGCTAGCCTGTGTCGGCGAAAGGTAGCCAGGGTCTGCGGGAATAGGTGAGGTCGGCGGGGGAAATCGTCGTATGGAAGTGGGGTGGGACGTCGCCTTCAGCAAAGCTAAAAGTACCTATGGGTTCGGGGTCTGCGGCGCCTCCAGAGAAGTATGGTACCCTCAAGGGTAGACCAGAGCTTCTTTCGAGGCCTCATGTGGGTGTAGCCCCTAAAACCCTGCTTTGGTATGTATGAATATAACATATAAATTTAAATCTTTGGCGTTAAACTGTTTCACATATCATAAATATTTGAAATTAGCTGAGCTGTATTCCGATGTATTGTAACGCCAATTAGGTGCCCTAAAATCCCCTTGCGATAAGTTGGGCAAATTTGACAATTCCTGTCGGAGATTTGGAAATTGCAATTTTTGTAAAATCCAGTGGGAATTGGGAATTTGCAAATCCGGTTGTAATTTGTAAAATTGTAAGTGTGGAGATTTCGAGAGAATCTGGGAATTTAAACTTTTAGACCCCCAGAGTTACTTGGACGCGCAAATTATAGGCAACAATAATAAAATTTACATATTTTCAATCCAAGATATATTGTTTTATCATATACACTCTTGGAAGGATTTCTTGCTGGCTCTGTGTAGCCGACTAAAATTATCCTAAAAAAGCCAAATTCCATCAGAAATTATTAAGGTTATAGATGATAACCAAATTAATACAGTATGACCGGAAATTATGGAGTTTGGCCCTACTCTTCTAAAACAGTTGGGCGGGGATAGCGGGGTTGGCTCCTGGAGTCCGCTGAATTTGGAGGAATTAGTGTAAGAAAATCCTAAGGACCTACCCCTAATCCAAGGCGTGTATCCTGAAAAGTCATGTAGCTCGATACACACGCGCATCAAATGAGTTAAGATAGTCGGTTTCTAATATAGAAGACGTCATGATTCGTTTGTGTACGACAGAGATGGAACCGGGTCTACCGGGTTTATTTTGGGTCACATCTATGACCGGGTCACCGGGTCATGTTGTGTGACCCGGTACTGACACGGTCTCGTTTAAAAGTCGAACACACTGCAGAACAGCGTCTTTTGCCTTTATTATTTGTCTGCTCTGCGCCTCCGCTGACATTCAGTGGAAACTCAACTGCACGTAAATCAAGATCTCCGACGACGATTAATAGAAATTCGCAACAAATAATATTTATAGCCCTAGGCGGCAGATCTGTTTCTATTCACACCTAATGCAAGTTCTACCAAGTTGCATGACATTCGCGCACAAGTGACTTCACATGATGATAAAACCATTTCCAAAACACATCAATGTTGCTTACATTTAACTGGAACATTTACATATCTTTTCTATGTCTCTAGCTATAAGACGATGCCGAAAACGCAACTGTAAGTTGTCTGTAATAGCGGTTTGTCGAGCAGATATTCAACTATTTTCCAACTTCGTTTTTTTACAAATTCGTACGATTGCTTCCAAAATTGTCCTGTCACTAGGTCACTGCAGTGACATGGCATCGGGCTCATCTATCACGACCGGGTTACCGGGTCCGAACCACCGGGTCACCGCGACGTAATATAATTACCAGGTTCGATCTCTGCTCTAGGACTTAAAGTAAACAATTCAAATCGCCGTACAGGAGTGAATTAACAGGTAATAATACACTTTCATCCGGTTGCACACGGTTCATTTTCCCGGTCAAAATTGAGGGACTTAATACGTATCGCTCAATTCTGACCGATTTTGGCTTCAACGTTTGGATCGATTTAATGCGGGCAATTTGATACGAGTTAGCAAGTCTACACAATACGAAAAATGAAGTTCTTTCGCTATTAATTCGAACCAAATAATTATAGGTACTAGGTTGCAAATTGTATAACATTGCAGGTTTAGACCTTTTTCAGTAATTAATACATTAACAGTCAACACCGGGTTCAATTTCGCATAAAACTGTGTTTCCTGCTATTTTTCACCGCAAACCTTTAACTTTTTCCAAAAAAATCGGTTTTTTCCTGTCCGACTTTTTTCCGGAAAAATAGCAACTCTCACATAGCGATATCAGCAAAGTAAAGGAAGTCAATAGTTTATGAAGCTTGAAGACAGATACTGCACAAAACTGTGCTATTGACATACTCTTACATCAGAGATTTAACTGTGTCGCCATTTTGTTTCCGCTGACCAGGTGAACCGGTCACTGTAGTAAACTAGTGACACGGCTATTTTTTAAGCAACCAATGTACATATAATTCGCAAATTCGTAAAAGAGTCTGTCTTCGAAAACTGCTGAGTACCTGCTTGGCAGATCTCTATTACGGACGGATCACAATTCTATTTTCGGTAGCGCTTCAGCCACGGAGTACAACAGTTCGGGACATAAGTAGTATTCAAGTGATTTGACTGTTGGAAGTTGTTTTATCATCTTTTGAAGCTATTTGTGCCCCAAAACCAGGAGCATCTTTAAGGAACAAGCACAAAAAACGGTGGAAAAAAATACGTACTCCTGTACATGGATTTAAATTTTATTTTAAAGGTGCACTGAATGAACCCTCACAACAGAGGTCACAGAATTTTCAACATTTCTGGACGGATTCTTAATGCGAATTTATAGCAATCCTCGTCGTAGAGCTTGGTTTATGATCAGCAGAGTTGCCAATATGTCTCCGCGAAAAGAATAGCTGAGCAGATAAAAAATACGATTATGGAGTTGGTTCAGCACTTACTGGTCGCGGAGTTATTGGCTTTTATGAGAAAAGTAACAAGTGGGAAATAAGTCTTAGTCTAAGCCTAGGTTCAAGTTAACTCTGAACCGATTCAGCTGATTTTACCATTTTTCCACTCAGCACGTCAATGATTTGCTGATCAACGTTTGAGTGATATATACAATTATACATTTTTCGAGAAAATTTTTTTCGACATTTTTGGTTATCAAGGGGAACAGAGAACCCATAAAATAAAAAATTGTGTTGAATCTGGACAGGCTTGTTAAATGCTGTACCAGCTCGTCGATCTAGGTCGAATCGTACTAACATTATCACTGCGTCTTCAAAATTGACCAATTTCGGATTGGGGTCACTAAAGGAAAAGACCCCACTGTCTGCTAGTTTTCTGGTTAGCCCACGGTTTAGAGGCACTAGTTGAAAAAATTGTTCGTGGCAGAATGTTCAGTTCCAGTTACTGTACCTGGGTTCGATCCCACAGATGAAGCTCATACTTACTTCTTCCAAAACGGTTAGTCCCAAGTTTCAAAGCGATACAAATTATATATATCTAAGTGCATTTACCACATTTTTCTAAAAATACCACTTTATATTTATGACGGTCCCTTCTACAAGACAGGGTAAGACTGTAAATCTCCTCTATTTTAATATTTGTTATAATACGGCGCATTTTTTCAAATGATTATACACGCGGTATTGCAACATTTGTATTATGGGAAAATTAATGAATACAGTAATCTTTATGATGCAGTTATTACTATTTTTTAAGAATACAATTTCATAAAGGATCGCGATTTATAACATTACAAATTGACTAAAGCAATCATAGATGTATTAGTGAGCCGGGATAGTGCAAAATAGATCACTAATAGACGTATTACTTTGTACATATATGTGCCAGTAGAGACATCCTTAAGTGAAATGTACAAAACGCGATCGTGTGTGTACGAAACGAGCAAAGGATAAAGCGTTTAGGTATTTGAAATGTCTCTAAAAGCTGTCCTGGAAATTGCACCTATCGACCGCTGAAAAATCTATCGGACGACCGTGTTCGGTAATTGGCCAGGCGTTAACAAGGAAACTAGTAACTTCCAAAAACCGTCGGCCATACTACCATATAACTGTTCCATTTATAATTATTCCATATATTGGTAGCGGCGAATGCGCTCGCTCAACCGTTTTGTTTGAGTCGTCGCCCAGCTGCAAAAAACGTCAGCCGACCGTTGTCTGTTTTATTCGTGTATCTCAACTGCGTTACAGCAAACTGCCTATACTTTTTGACGTATTCATTTTCTTTTTGTCATAACGCACTCGCCGCGTGCCGGTTCTGGGCCATAACTCACTTCCGTAAGACTCGATTTCCAAGCCAACTATTTTAATATTCTCACTTCTAAATTACAAATTACGATGGTCATGTGTGCTACAGATACATCCGTTCTACCTGTTAACCACATTAGTTTTGTTGTTTTAAAAGTACGGTGGGTGCTTCGCCACTCTTACGGGGTGCTTATAAATCCTAAATTTTGACTGAATTGTCAATTTTGCTTTGCATTTTTTCGGTTAGTTGTATATTGATGGCTAAAAGGGCTATGGAAGTTTCCATGCGAATTGAGCATATGGATGCGGCTTATGTATTTAGGTCTTCAAATACCACCGCCCACATTGTTATGTCATTAGGTTATCAATAACAAGCTCTGTATGAGTAGAAGAATAATCTTGCTGGAAGTAACCGACTTGCACCACGAAACCAAAAAGCGAGCTGTTTTCAAAAATGCTCAGGTCATGGGATTAGGCTCTGCCAGTCTATCAAAAAATACGCGATCAAAAGCGTTGTAACAATGTCACGAGTATCGTGGAATTAACTAAAAAAGACAAATCATGTGTCAAATATAATTATATAATTTATTAAACACTAAGATGTTAACTGTGAAGAGCGAAGGTTTCCAATATACAGGGCTTCTAAAAATAGAGTGGTGCCTCCTGGTTACCTCCAGTTCGTGGCGTCAACTAAAGTTTGGGTTGCGTAGTTCAGGCTTCGAGTCCTCTCAAATACTTTTCTGCCCGGTGAAAAATTGTCGGCTTTTCTATATAGTTCGATAAGATAATTTTTTACGTATTTTGGCTTAAAAATTCTCAAAAGTTTCTGCGTGGCAAAAATCGTCTATATTCATGTTTATTAAAGTCATCGTATTATACTTATTTGATGTTTTGTGACGGTAACCGTATTTTATTATCCCCAGTTGAACCGGTTGGAATAGCCCCAGGTAGTTTCGGATCTATTGCTTCCCTAAGGTCAATTTTGGTAGGTTAGATAAGCCAGATATAGATTTGCTTGTAGTTACAGCTACTGTTATTCTCTACGTATTTTTGCGTGCACGTATCTTCCAGTATATAAAGTTTACCAGCACAAATTTTTGGGACAACGTATATATCAATGTTCCCATGGCCTGGTTCGGACAAAAAAGTGATAATAGTAGAGTTGTAGATTTTATTAAGATATTTTCGTTGCGAAATGTGACTTTCCAGAGGAAGCAAAAAGCGTTGCCAGTTGACAACAAGGCAACGAACTCTGAGTAGGCACCCAAGTTAAGGGGAACTACTACACTTTATGGAAGGTAGCAATTGATGACACACCATACAGTCACTTACAAGGTTGGTTGTCAAGTGGAAAGGAAGCCAACCAATTAAATTAATTATTTCCTGGTTATTTATACATAACGTAAGAGTTTCTCCGTCTGCATACAATGGAATACAACTAGTGAAGCTCGCTTGCGACCCAGAGTTCGAGTGGTGAGAACAATCCCCCGAAGTCTGTTGTAGAAAGCACACACAAACAAAGCCTACACACAGTACGCAGGTGCAGCATTATATAAACCGTGAGTGATGAGTCATAGTTACGCCCGCCTCTTTTGATAGTATGCAGTAAACAAAACATCATACAACGAGTACAAAAACAATAAACTAACAGTTTAATAATTCAATAAAACCCTAAATTGGCCGTGAAAAGAACGTTAAAGAATTCAAACTGACACTTGAGAAAAAGCTCATTTTTCATACCAAGTATGAAGCAGAAGCGTGAAAAATATTTGCCCTTGTCACCAAAATGAAATTTGGCGCCCACTATAAGCTTATAGACTCCAGATTGGGAAGAAGTTGAAAAATTGGAAAGCCCTGGTAAAGCTGCATAGAATAGGTCTATTAGTTTGCGGATATCTCATTTATTTTTTGAGAAAAGTCGCAAAAACTGGAGGGGTTGCCCGAAAAATGGGCCAAAATGACGTCATTTTGCCCCATAACTTTTATCACGAGAAAAAATTCAAAAAACGAGCTCCGTCACTACACCTAAATCGACCATTTCGGTTCGAATGAGCTATCTTGCATCAAAACTCGCCCAACCGTTATCGAGATCCAGGTGCGACAGATACACACAGACAGGACCTCCTCAACCCCCCCCACCAGAGCCAAAATTAAAACTTCTCGTTCCACTCGCTTGCTTCGCTCTCTCATTCCACTCGAATTCAAATATGTCGATGATCCTGTAAAGGCGCAGAGATATCACCAGTTAAATTTGTAAAAAGGCGTATCAATCAGAAAATATGAATTGGTCCAAGTGAACCGTTTTGCAATGAATTAAGGTACAGATACTAAAGGTAAAAGTTAGGTTCGATGCTCGGCTTGGCTCGAGCCCAAACCTGCATAATTTTACGTGCCTAGCCTAGCCCAAATTTTTTACAACCACGGCGATCCTAGATCACATTCATCAAGCCGACACTCGGCTCGACTGGTGCACAACGTAAAATTTAGCTATATGACTTTTTCAAAACAGTGTTGATGGTATACCAAAAAACTGGACTGAAATCATAGATTACAAGCACTAGCGAATATCGCGCATGCGGCGGTCGAGGCCCTCTGTCAGACCTTAGCTGGGCCGTCAAAAATTACAAAAATAAAATGTATAAAAATATAAGCAAAAATAGTTGACTAAAGATGGGTCGAGTTATGAACCAGTTCGCCTTACAAATTTCTTGGCCGGTCAGTGTTTGCATGCAGTAGCCAATTACAAGTTACAAATATATATGTACTTACAGAATTTTAGCCTACAACTTTAATACGGCTCCTTTTTGTAAAAGGGAAGCATTGAATAAATTACGCAGCCTCATATAGATGACCTAACAATTTATGAAATGTGCACAATATAACCACACCGGATCAAAGTTTATTTTTAGTCTGTAATAAGAACGAAATATGATAGATTTGGGGCTAAAATTTATGTTTGCTTAGGAAACAGATTATTTGCGCTAAACCACTGCACTTACAACCCCGTTTTAAAATATAAAACCAAAATATGGCCTCATCTCATCCTGATCGACTTTTGTTCATAAACTGGCAGGTATATATTTAAATCATCACACGGGATATTTTGCTGCATTAAACTTTTTAAGAATTCATCTTCAAGATCATGAATTACTAGTATCTAGCACACTGGAGTAAAACGACAAAGTGATTTCATTTAAAAGTTGTCATTTTGTATAATCACCTGTAATAGCCTGTTTGATATCATCCTAAAGCCTTTGCAACCCTAAACCCGTTAAAAACGCAAAAGCCATGTCGATTCTAAACCGATCTAAAGCAGCTAAAACCGCGTGAGGCATTCGTGCTCTAGATAACCTACGCAATACATAATTAAACTATTCAGTACATATTGTGAAAGACGGGTCCATTGATCCTAAACCCACTAAAAAGCTCTGAAAAGGCACAAAGTATGGGCACTGACCTCTAGAGAGCCAAACCATCGTATTCAGCCTATCGAAAAACCTTTAAGCACAATCCTTCGTGCATGCACGCAATACTGAAGAAATACCACATTCTGGAAATTGGATTCATTCATCCGAGCCCACCGATAAATTCTAAAACTGTCAATAAATATTCGTACTGATCTCTATATAACCAAACTATCATATTCAGCATGCCCAAAACCTTACAATAAGTTGAATGAAACCGGTCCAACCCAAAACAATACCCGCAGCCCCGGAACGACATGATACAGCAACAACAGTTCTCTTACGGTAATACCATCGTATTCAGCGTGCTTCAAAAGTTATATAAACATGTTTTGATGCCCGCGCCACGCAATATTACTCCACAAATGCAGAAAAGAGTTCTGGTCGGCGGACCGTAAAACACCACATATCTTCCTGAACGACATCTTACAGCAACCATGGGTCTATGACACCAAAAAAGATGCACTAAGCGTGCTCGAAAACCTATATGAGGATGGCGTGGCGATAGAACACTGCAATAACAAGTTAGAAAGCAAAAAATGGTGTTATGCCAAAATGGGCCGACAAACTATATATGGAAACATAGCTACCCAAAGAGTCGCCTGACAAAGAAGTAAAGCACAGCAAAGTTTTAGCACTTGAGATTTCGGAAGGCGGTCTGCGAATTCTCTATCTCGAGCTTTAGATGGCTAAAGATAGATACCCGGATGACCACATTTCAAAAATGTGACCCTTCATTCTATTGGGGCTCACTTGACCCCGGAAGAGATAGTTATCGGGTTTTCCGTCTAATGACAGGGCACAACCAGACTGAGTTTATGATCCAATAAAAACATTTTGCGAAGATCCATCCTTTCGATGATGAGTTATGATATCCACAGACGGACAAAAAGGAAATTTTTGAGATTTACTAGTAAAGCTATTAGATGGTAACTTCGTGCGCTTCGCTAGCTCCTTTTCAATAACCAAATTATTGTATTCAGCGTTCAGAAAAGCCTATATATAGGGCTGGAAGAGACAAAGAGGACGTGCCTTCCTGACCTGGTCGAAGCTCGTAGCCAAGGATCTGGAACCGTCGTTTCGATACATGCCACAGCGCTGCTATTCCACCGAATGGTTGGCTAACTGACGTTGCCGCAATCGCAAACGATTGTCTGCAATGGCGAAGATTCTGTGGCATAATGGCGCCGCATGGCTTTGAAAGAGGGTCAGGTGAGATCAGGTGATATATATCTTACTGGTATCTCACTGAACTCAATCGTATATCTATATCATGCATGCCGAAGCAAGGGTGCAGGTGATATATATCTTACTGGCATCTCAGTGAAATCCCGCCGATGAGGGACGCCATCACCATCTGGACTTGACCCGTCAATTCGTCATGGTCGGCAGCGACGGGCTTCATCGTACATTATATTATACGTGCCGAAGCAGGGGTTCAGGTGGTCTTCCCAAATAGCCTCGGGCCCTGACGCCTGCAAAATTTTTGCAAAA
The DNA here is from genome assembly GCA_030248225.1 of Trileptium ribeirensis. Lineage (NCBI taxonomy): Eukaryota > Metazoa > Nematoda > Enoplea > Enoplida > Thoracostomopsidae > Trileptium > Trileptium ribeirensis. Next base: position 58,862 of record JASANE010025967.1, read on the forward strand.
ATAGGGGAAAACTGGCAAAAATCGGGGTTAAGTTGGCAATGAGACAAGGGGGTCCACAACTTTTTGTCACCACCAGCTCCCCTGGGACGACATCCCTCCACCGTCAACACCTATCAGTGCATTTTAATTTTTCATCTTGACCCCCACAGGAATTTGTTAAAACAAAGCCGGGTAGATGCTTGGGCCAGCTGTTTTAGCCATTCAGAAATCTGAGGTGTGTTTTAGAACTGAACCAGTCCAACTTGATATGAATAACAGAGTGTTGATTATTTCGAAGTACTGTAACTGTAAGCATGGCAAAAATAAATTGCATCAACCGGCAGCCACTAGCTGTGCGAACAGCATCACAGTTTGTCTCGTTATTTATACCATTCTGATCAGAAAATCATCATCATAGTGATATAGCTGACGGACGGGTACTGGTTGACCAACGCTAGCCTGAATAATGCCTCTGGCCACTGATTACAAGGTTATAGTATACCTTCTTTCTATTCTTTTAGAACCATATAAAACAAAAAATTTCAAGTATCTCAATGAATAACAGGTAACAAACGTATGTCTAATAAAGGATTGGAGACAGAGCGAAATTATCTAGTCTAGGCTTCATGCGTTACAAGAACATTCAGTTTAACGTAGTTAACAAAAGTCTATATAGTGGAAGACATTTTTTCTTTGGTGGTCCAAAAACCGACATCTGGATCGATAAATACACATTATGAGCTTCTTCAGTCTCTTCAAATTTCCAGAGATTTAATAATGTCATCGCAATATATTTAATTTAATGTAAAATTTCTCATGAGTAAGGATGTACCGGGTATTAGCCCCGGCCCCCGGGCAACGTCGAATCGCCGGCCCCGGCACCTAAATTTTACATTTACCTATTATTTTATGATATTTAGATTTTTGGTACCTAGTAGAACAGATAAACAATGTGGAGCTTTAGCTAAAGATATGATGCTTGCTACTAACTAGGACAGTGCAAGTTCCACATCACCTTCCTGAAACTTTGAACTTTAGCTCACAACATACATTTTATCAAATAATAAACTAAAATGTTGAAACGATTTGTGTTGAGTTTTGATATTCCAACAAGATTATTACGTATACGGACAAAATTTGCATATGGTTTTTTCTTTGGACAAAAATGTTTTTGATCAGTGATGTTTTGTTACGCCTCATATGTTTTGAACTTGAAATTTGTCTACCCAGTACGATTACACATCCGTTATCTCTTCAACTACAACAATGGGAGCGTTAAGGGTCAGCGAAATATTCGATTAGTCGGAGCCGAAATTTAACAACCCTGTATATAGTTGTCAAACGTTTTCGCCTATGATTTCACCTCACTCCGTGGGGGATCCGTATTCCCAGAAGGATTATAATCCCTCCCCCTGTCGGCATGTATGTCTATGTGGTATATATATGCTCTATATGCGCTGGAAAATTGAACACATAGTAATTTTCGGCTAGCCCCGGTCCCGGCCACAGCAGAATTCTTGCCCCGGTACAACACTAAACTTTAGTACATTTTAAATCCATACTTAGTACTTTCATTTCTAGAATTTCTGCTTAACTATATATAAGTTTCGAAGACCATGTTCCGGGTCCGGATCCGGTTTAAATTAACGGTTGCGGTTGCTGGTTCAAGTTCCAGTTATGCCAGAATATATATAATGGATTTCAGGAATTAAACGGGTCATGGCCAGCCCATATCAGCGGGAACAGGTGAATATATATACTCATGGACCATTATATTGATGCCAGTTATTCCATGATATATAATGGATTTCAGGAATTAAACGGGTCCTGGCCACCCCATATCAGCGGGAACAGGTGAATATATATACTCATGGATCATTATATTGATGCGCTGCACGCAATATATAACCAAGCAAAGGAAACAGACTACATTTTAGAAATCGGGTTCGTCGACCATAAAACTATGAAACCCCAGGGATATTATATTATAACCAAGCTGGATTCTAGATAATAAAGCCATCATATTCGCGTGCTTTCTAAAAGAAATAGATACTCGTTGTTTGGTAAAAACACGCAACATGCATAATTTGAGATATTCTATATTTCTGGGAAACGGATGAAAAACCATACTCTTGCCCCCACAGAGACACAGGGTGCGGTCCCACCAAAAGGTGATGCTCAAGAAACTTGTCTATCTATATGATCTGATTCAGTGATCTCCGTAGATATCGACGAGCTAGAGGATTCCGTTTCTCGATACGAGGAACGCGTCGCGATACGGGCTGTGGCACACCGGTACTGAAGCAGCTGGTCGCGTTCAACCAAAGCGTACATACATAGTCATCACTTTTGCTATTGAACAAAACAATTTGGTAGAAACCCATGCACCCGAAAATGAGATATGACTGGCAGGGGCAAACAAACGAGATATTTTCACGATTTACTTCTAGTACCCTTAGAGGAAACTTCGAGAAGGTTGAAACCTACCGCTTACGGAGCTGAAACATATTTGTCCTTGAGTTCGAGGTCCAGCTGAGCGATAGGACTTGGTGCAACCCCAAATTTAATCATGTTTTCGTAGAAGTAATCATGTTTTTATTGCTCTGTTGTATTAAGAATTATACTTTTAGATTTTATTTTAATAATTTCCCATTTATACTACATATTCAAGATCGTGACCGTTCTTAATATATTTTCCTGTAGACTGTGGCTGGATTCGCTTGCAAAAATTATCCGATTATAATACAATTTCTTACGAAATAATAAGCTGAAATCATAAATCACACAGCGTCAATCAAAGCAATTTACATTAACAATTACTTTGTGATGCAACATTTTTCTTGATCATACCTCCCAAGATCAAACCTTTGTCCTGAAAAATTGGAGTAATTTCCCAACAACATTAGTAGCATCTCTTAGTTTGGCGGTGAATAATGTGCTTGACTGTGATTTTCTTGGTCCAGGAATATACATGGGTGGAGTAGCGATGTACCGGTGCTTAACCCCGGCCTCGGTGCAACAAATTTAGCCCCGGGCCGGGGCAACGTCGAAGCCCCGGCCCCGGTAAAGGTAAAATTTAGGTGTCGGGGTTACTGTTTCAGAACAAATATTTTTGGTACCGAATTAGTAGAACAGATAAACAATCTGGAGCTTTCGCTGAAGATATACTGCTTGCTACTAAGGACAGTGCAAATTCCATAGCACCTTCCTGAAACTGCGAACTTTAGCTCACAATGTAAAGTTTATTAAACTAATAAACTAAAATGTTGAAACGATTTGTGTTGAGTTTTGATATTCCAAAATCTGGATATGTTTTTTTAAGAATAGTAATTAAACGATGATTTGGATATTGGCATATTCACATACATGCCGACGATGCATACATGCCAGTGTGGCAGAACCCTCCTCGCGAGGGGTTACCCCCGGTATCCGGCGAAATATTTCTTGTGGGGAGTCGGTACGGTAGAGAGGACCTTTTTTTGGTCGCTGGCGTCAAATTTTCGCGTATGAGTTCACCTCACTCCGCCGGGAGGGGTTCCGGATTCCGAGGGGGATTTTACTCCCTCCCACCCCCTGTTGCGATGTATGTATACGTACTATATATGCTCTATATGCGCTGGAAAATCGAACACATAGTACTTTTCGGCTAGCCTCAGCCCCGGCCCCGGTA
>JASANE010025968.1:0-10349 GCA_030248225.1 Trileptium ribeirensis
TCACGGAATGTTGTCTCGGAATTATTTTACTCACATGTTTGAATTTGATCTTAGAACACATGGACGACTTACTCAGTAGACATCTAGTTGTACGCCAATCTTGTTAGGACGACTGACCGGAACATCTTTAGGTGTTTTCTTGCCCCGTGTAACCAAAATGAGCTGGAGGATCACGCCCCAGCTGAGCAAAAATCCGCCGACTTCGATCTGTGGTGATAGTGCATCGTTTGGAGGTGACTCGCAAGTTTCGACTCCAAATATGGCTGAAATAATTAAATTTACTGGTGTTCACCTCAACCCTACGCAATGGTTTTCCCTAGAGAACAATGTCCAAAAGAAACAGAATTAAAACTTTACCTCTGAACCTTCGCTAGAATTCGCCTTTGCGGGAGGAACACATTGTGTCCCCGCCTTTAAACAAAATTTTAAGACTTTCTAAAAATAAAGAAAACTTACCTCCTCGCCCTGGCCATTTCGGCCCCAAACCGGGCGAGTGCAAAACCCCCTTTTCTTTTTGGAGCGAGTTGATCGCTGAGTTTAGCCAGGTTTCACTATTTATCATGAGTGCCCGTTAGGCTATGTACTATGTATGCCCAGTTTCGCTTTCTCTATACTTTCAGTATCAGCTAGTTACATTTTCCCGTAGTGTGAGTTGAACCTGCACGGAGAATTCAAGTCCGCTGCAGTTCTATTTGTCTTAACCATTCAGCCATAGGAACACACCAACGTTTACTATTACGTTGGTGATAACTCAACTGCACTACAGTGCAGTTTAAACACTGCAACTTGGCGAATATCTGCACGTTCCTCCGCTGTTCTCTTTTTAACGACCCGTGCCTCCACGGTATGTTGAACTGCAACGAGCCTAGCCAGACCCTACTAGGCTTACTCAAACCGCTCCGTGCTGTTTAGGAACACTCGTCCCCTCCGATAACAATTAATTCATGTAAATAAACTTTGTATCTTGACACACTGAGTGCCGCCTCATTTTCACCGAGACGATAGGGAGTTGTCTTTTCTGGTTTGTCCGCACGGACGAGCAGGCCCTGTTCGCCATGGCTTGTGTGCGAGAATGTCGCAAGCCCTGACGAGCATGGCCTTCTATCAAATCTATTTCGTGTTGCTCTGGAATCAATGAGTAAAATCTGAGAAATAACGTTGAAAAAGTTAACTCGTTCCTGGCAATAACATGAAAAGTTCAATCAGGATTCTGACTAATCTCATCGAAATAGAATACATTGAAAAACGCAGGCCACGCCATTGATAATCCGACATTAAACACTCAGGGCTCGTCGGAACCCTGTGGGGGCCACATAGGTCAATGCTCTAACACGGAGCATACCGTGATTTTTAACCAGGTAATTCATCTTGAGCCTCAAATTTCTAGGGACACTTTCACGTTTTATTTCAAAACTCACTACGCTAAAATAGAACTTAACAACTTCCGATGAGTCTAAGATAGGGAATAGCGGCTAAGCTCCATGACCTGCGAGCAGGTGTCGGTGCTAGCCTCCCTGGGGGACCTCAGAAATCATACCCGATACTAGACACGTGCGCAACCCTTCGGGCGGGGTCCGAACACACCCCGTGAAGCGCGCCTGCGGCCTGCTAAGCTGCGTAGCTTCTTGGATCTGACCAAGAATAGGTTCAAAATTTAGTATTCACGGTCCACGCTTGAGGTTTCGATAGCCGGGGTCGTATGGGCATGGTGTTAGGAAGTTGCGCCATGCAGCTGCGTCACCGGTTATTACATGTGCAGTGTCAAGTATTACGAAAACAAATAACCATTGCACTATAAGCAAGCAATTGTCCAAACAAATCCACGAGAATTTTTGCTCGCATATACATAATGAAATGCCACTGGTTGCGCTTTGTACGTATACCAACGCATGAAAGAGTGCATTTGTGAAAACCACTGCACCATAACACTTGCAGTGTTGCAAACCATTGTATTATCGTGTAAAAGTTTAAAACTCATAACCATAATAACCATTAAACGCCGTAGTGCAACTACTCATTTCACTGGCGGCACGAATGCAATAGTATCGTCAATTGCACGACGTGATTGCAATGAAAAACTGGAAATGTACAGGCGCGTGCAAAAATGTTATTGCAATGTTGTTGCACTCATGTGAGTTGGCGTTATAACCATTACATGAATGATACATCTGATACTTCCATTGCATTCCAGTTCAAGTACGTGTAACTGCTGTGACCATACTAGCTATGGTGTGCAGTTGCTGCACATAAATAAACGTGAACGAGGCATAAGTGAGCGCCATCAAACGGTGTCAGTGAGCTACCACCCAACAATGTCAGAAAGGCCTTAACGACAGCAGAGTAAACTACCCATATATGATTTGCAACACTCAAATTCAGCAAAGACAACACAAAAATTAATCTGCTGTTGCTGCTGGTTGGCCATTTGCGTTATGTTTTATTCGTATACTTTGCCCAAAAATGTAGAACTGCAAAATCATAAATCAAAGAATCACTCATGACTAAAATTCCCAACTACCCCTATATCCAATACTGCGATTTCGCCATTATTGCAACATGGAGTGAAGCCCTAAAGTCGGAAAGGCTCCGCTTCGGACGCAGAGAACCCCCTCCCAACCACGGCCTTGTACGGATCAGCAGGACTGACAGAATACTAAAATTTTTGTTGTTTGTTTTTATTCAGGCATGTAAGTCTTCACAGACTAGTTAGTATTTTCGTCTGCTCAAATTCTGATATATGTCTGCATTTTCACTGCTGGTAATTGCATCGATGTGCGCCGCTATACACGTAAATGAGATTAAAATCACAGGTGTCGACGGGTGGTTACTCCTAAAGGATCGTTGCCGCAATTTAAATCTACCCCGTTTTCTAAATGCTTCACACTCATGCCCCCGGAGAAAAATTTTAGCACGAATACACAATATGGTGTGAAAAATTTTCAAAATTGGCGTAATTAAGCAAAAAGGAAACTAGGAATAATTTGTTGCAAATTAGCAATTGGAAAGTTTTTTAGCAAAATTGGCAAAAATTTTGAGTTTTAAAAACTTCATAAATTTACAGCTTTGGCCTACCCTCCGGCCGGTGGACCTTCTCCCTCCGGCCAGCTACTTCCTAAGTCGACGGGCCTTCGACACGTCTATGTAAGGTATATATAATAGTGTTAACATTTACGCATTGATATACATTCAACGAAAGTATGTATAGGTTAAGCAGCGAACTATTAAAATTTTAGGTGCTTCTACTAGCACGCGGGAGTCCGCATATGTGGGCTTTGCTAGGTATGTATGAGTTTCATATAAACCCGGGCTCCAGTTATGTCATAGTGCGCCTTCTTGTAAACTGACTTAATGGTTTGGCAGGATCTGGCCTTTTAGGTGTGCGCAACGTTTTACGGTAAGTGACGCATGTCTACTGGATGCAAGTTTACCACTGCTCACGTGATCCGCACCACTTGCTATATTGTGTCATAGGACTCGCACGTTAGCATATGCAGTGAACACATAGTATGCTTTTGTAAAAACTGAGAGTTACCACGACCCAAGCACCAGCATGGTGTGCCACTGATGTGTTTTAAACCTCTCACTCAGCCAAGCACAGGGGCACCTGACACACGTAGTTAGTCAACAGTCCCATTTTACAGCACCAATACACCCAAATAGTAGCCAGAAACAAACGGACACAGGGCTCAAATCATAAGGTGCATTTTGTGACAATCAGTATGCCAATACCACTGATACCAACAAAATCTTCAGTCCCTTTAAAAGTTGTAGTCTACCGGCTGTATTCGCAACACACCAGCCAATCAGATATAGTTCACTAAGTATCTTGCAGGAAGACCTATCGGTGCAGTCACTAAGCGCCGGTTGACGCATCCCTGTTGTCAATTCTTGCAAAATTATAAAACAAGTAAAGGTCGCAGAAACATTTTGACACATTTGTTTTGTCACAGCCATGACGCTGTAAACTTTGTTTCTGACTTTTGCCATGCTCAGCGTTTATACAGTAAAGCTCGGGTATTCCCGCCAACGGTGCCTCGGTTTAATCTCGACAGTACATTGTTCTTTGGGTTCAGTTTTTATTTGAATAAAAATTTTTATATCAAATTGTGGCTTAGTAGAAGTGTAACAACCCGAGATTTTCAGAAAATTATTGGAGATATTTAGTTTGGGGATAAGAGAGACAAATTTCAAGCTCGATGGGCGACCGGATACTGGTGTAGCGTGATCCGAACATTGTGCGATGTATATTTGTTGTAAATAAACAATATCTATTACCGTTGTTATACTAATCAGTAGTTGTCACGGTAATCACGCTTCACCTGCCTGACATGCACGGGCATTATTATTTTCGCATGGGAAATAACCAATTAGGCCACTCAACTTGCAGGTATCCGGTCTGCCCCAAACGATGTTTCATGGTGTCATATATAATGATATAATGACCTATGGCGGAGAAACGGTTGCGCGCCCGAATGGGCTGGGGACAATGCGCGAAATTTTAACGATATTGTCTTTGCGTTCACAGATTCTGTGCCCAAAAGCCGATCCCACTGCGCAACCAGAACATTGGCACAATAATTAATGTGTTGATAATACGTAGTATGTTGTAAAATGTATAGTTTGTACTGCGGGTCAAGAGCGGTCGGAGCACTGCGCAGAACTCTTACAAGATTCAAATTAGAACTTTTGACGTAACATGAATCTCGGAGACCTATCCTGGCATGCAGCCATGGTATGATTCAATTGCAAAGTGAAGTGTAGAGTTGAATTGACAGGAAAGAAAAGGGACAAAATTCAAACACAACCTCATTTTTACACAGGTGTTTTAAAAGCAAATTTTTACAGTTTTGTGGCAATTAACGCATCGTAGGACTATCACGTTATCAATAGGGTCTTCAAGGCTCCAAAATTTGGCATTTAGATCAACTCCCACTAACCCGTAAACACTTATAGACCCTAACTATGCGTTTAAACACCCAATTTTTAAAGTCTCAACCGAATTAACCAAAGCTTCCCGGTGTTTTAGCTCTACACCCCCACTCTATCTAATACCAACTATTTCGTTATTTCGTAGAAAACCGGAGCCACGTAACCCCACCGGTCCGCGCAGGGCAATGATAACCCTCATGGAGGACCGAAATTTTCTATCGTTATCCCGTAAAAAGGCCTCTAACAGTATGGGAGACACATTAAAATTTGATTTTCTTAAATAGGCGACCGGCAAAGCATGGACATGACCCCGCCACCAGCCGTCTACTGTCCTTCATTAACCTACAATCACCAAAAGCATGCGTACAACTTCATCAAATTCCAGCGTGCTGAGAGCTCGTATATTCCTCCTCTCGAAAAATGCAGTGCCGACCAGTGCGATGTTTGGCCGTTTTGGCATCTGTCGGCCACTGTGCCGCTGGCATGCTGTTGTTGTCGTTTCTCTTCACATCGTTGTTCGACCGCTGCAGGCGAATGTACATATACGTAGCTCATTGCTTAAAATGCTTTGTTACATTTAGATTTAAAATGCACGGCTTTTTCTATATGTAGCTTTATTTGTAGTGTATCTTTGCGCGACACTTTTCAAAAATTTCAAATTTTCCTACGTATCACACTTTACGGGGCGTAAGAAGGGGACAATCCAGGTATAATGTATAAAAAAGACCGAGGCAGCGCCGGAGCCAGTCGAGTTTTAGCACAGACCCAGTGGCTGTTTTCGGTGTCGGGCGGTTGTCACCGTTTTCATTATTTTGAAATTTTAAAACTTTGTTCGTTGTTGTTGGTTTTCTTTCTTTTTTTCTTCGTTTTTCCAGGAGTGACTCTCGCTGTGCAGACGTGGTGAAGAGTCACTCCTGGTGGTTTTTTCTCGATTTCGAAATAAACGAGCAAGGGCCGCCCTTACGGGCGCTGGAGTGTCCGTTAGATACTTCGCGCGCCTATAAGTGCATGAGCCCAGACAACTTCACTGTCAACGCGCTTATAATTGTTGCAAAATTGCCGTATCTCGACTGGTTCCCCCACACATCCGGTTGCACGTTTATTTTCTAGACTCGATGGGTGGAAAGTTTGAGTTATTAAGTGATGTGAATAGGAATCAGGAAGTACGGAGTACATACGGGAAGGAGGAATTACAGAGGGACACATGAGGAGCAAATTGCTGAAGCATTTGTGTTGACCTGGAGGCAGCCGCGAGCAGGAACTGCAGCTGAGTGGCAATAAAAATTTATTCTCTAAGGCCAATTTTTAAATCTAGCTTATTACACAGTGAAATTTGCAGCCGACCTTTCGATTTAAAATAAGTTTTTCACGCTGTGTATACACGGTAGGGAACTTCATCGATTTTAATTGAACTGTCGGCACACTACGGGACCTCGCACCGCCCTATTCCTGCTTGAGCTTTTTTGTCTTTGACGCTAGAGATCATCACACACGCTCTAAGGTTGTCAACGGTCTTACTCGTATGATAGGTCAGTAAGACGCGAGTGGCTCCAGGTTACCCGAGTGAAAGTTATGTCAACCGAAGGGCGGAAGAAGCACAGCCCCGAAACTGACGTAGACATTTGCAGACCAGCCTATTGGAAAGGTTTGCAAAAATAATAACATGGGAGGTCACGATAAAACTATCAAAATTCGAGTTCTGACCTTGAGCGTTTTTATCCGATGAATAAGGCCCAAGAACCAGGAAATTCGGACCAGTATCCCACGCCGTGTGGACACGGTAGAGTACCTCGTCAACTTTTGACAATTAATAACTATCGTCGGGAGGATCCGGACAGTCCGATGTGGAGTGACGTATCATAACCCATCGTTCGTTATGTCGCCCGTTTTAATATAGCTTTAGAGCAATGGGTGATTTGCGAGGTGTACCAAAATGCAAAGCTCTAAGTTTTTCGAATAAATCCATTTTAGTTAAGGAACGCGACGGCGATTACGTCAAGCCAGAGTGCTGCAAATGTCCGCTGGCCAGAATGGGAAACGCCAATGCCCAGAGAGGCAGAAAGTCGAGGTACACAGCGTGTTGGAGACAGCCGCGACTTAACAATTAAGTTCACATTTAAACTAGGTCGCCGATACCGCATCCCGTAGTCGAGCTAATATTATAATGAGTGCTCATAAACAAAAAGGTTAGGAAACCGACGGGTTGTCACATTCATGCATACTAGGGCAAACCCAGTGGAAACAAAATTGGGATAGGAAATGTATTCTGTTATACGCATAGTAGATAAAGGCTGACAAGAAACACAATTACATATCACGAGTTTAGCGTGTTATGGTATCCTGCGAGGTACCCACGTTCATGATACTGTATGAAAGTTGTATTTGATTGCATGCATGCTCATATTAAATTAATAAACTGTTAGAGTGTCCTATTTACTTAAGAGATATGTGTTAATCATTACCGGTTGACAAAAAGGAAAGAAACTTCTTAGGCGAAAGTCAAAGGCAAATTTTGTAGGATCGGGCAACCGCTATAACACTGTACTAAGCTATCTAAATAAAATTAACCGGGAATCTCGCGAACTGTGTGGACTTCGGTCTGCTGCCTCGATTAAATTATTTATATCAGATAAGGGCACTGGGGTCAGTCCCAAGGTGTTCCTAGAGTTGCTATATGTTTCCAACGAGAGGGTCGGCACTAGGTTAATCGGGGACATTGTTAGACTCGGGTTCATGCGTACGAGATTAATTCTACGGGGACTCATAACCTGTGAGGATTTCAATAGAAAGAGGGAAAGACGGGTTAGCCTTAATACCCGTGAGCAGGCTTAGGGGTTGACCTTCTCCCACGGGGACCTTCATACTACTAGATACGTGGGCCAGCATAGGGGCCAGGACGAACAACCTCGTAAATCCACCGGCAGCCTACTAAGTTAAGCGATTCCCTTAAGTCAACTAGCGGTTCACGGGGGAGTTGTGGAAGCCGGGGTTGTCCGGGCACCGCACCAAGAAATGGTGTTGCAGCTGGGATCCCTTATGGCCAGAACTGGTTCTAGTACAGAAGCATTGCCACGTTCCGTAAATAAAAAGTGATATGCGCTGCAAAGTTTGACCAAAATAAGCTCTTCTTTGTCTTTCGTCTTAGTTCTTGTCCTCCTCGTCCTCGTACTCATTTTCCTTGAACCCGAACCTAAATTATGTATACACCCGGTTGGGATAACCTTTCTCTCTGACCTAGTTGCACAAGCGCTGATGACGCGGCATATCACCCTTTACATATATCGCACTGCTTTCTACCCGACTTGTATTACCTTGCAGGGGAGACTCGTACCGGCTGCGTAATAGCTAAGCCCGCTCCAACCGCCTTTTATTCCGTATCGCGGTGCTTTCTTGTCTACAAATGTCGCATACGAACCGATGCTCGTCCGTGCTCCTGTTGTTGACTTGGTTCTCGAGGTTCGCTTGCTAGGAGAAAGTCATCCCGCATCTTTCACATTTGAGCACCATCGCCTTTGATGTTTCCCAGTGTGTCCGCTCGACGTGCAACGCCAACCCTGACTTCAACTTGCTTACTTTGTCACACCCATCCACCTTCCATCGCCCTTCTACCCTTTCTCTTGTTACCGACAGCCACTGGCTGGGATTCATCCCCGCTGGTGCTGGAGACATTTTCACTCGAATGTCTTCCCAGTGCAATGTGTTTTATTCTGTCGGCTGCCACGCTTCGCCTTCTATTGCGGTCCGTCATCGCACTCTCCATTTCTTCTGAATCGATGTTGGCCTCCATCAAGAGCTTCCTCCAGGGCGCTTTGGTGTCATGATTCTTCCGTACCACCGGACCGCATATTGGGTATCAGAGACATACACTAAGATTAAGTCGGGGGCTCCCGCATCCCGAACCCCCCGCTCTAAGCTGTTCATTTTTCTAACGTTATAACGTACGGCCCCTAAGGATTAGTTGGGCCGTCATAACTTTCTAACGGTGGGGTAGATTTCTGGGTAAAATGGGTATTTTCTAAACCAGCTCGCCGAGCTGAATCGATTGGTACCAAAATTTTATCTGTAGCTTTGAAATTGACGAAATTCGGGCCGGGGGTGGGGTAACCGAAGAGACCCCCGGACCGTTCTCTAACCCAAGATTCCAACCAAGAACTACACGTTTTGCCAGCTGAGAATTTCTCATTAGAACGACGTATCCTAGCAGCTTAAGGGACCGTTCTTCTATCTTCCTCCTCACCGCGGCCAACTCCTTTCGTGCGTCGTAGATGTTCCACCCTTGTCGTTTCATCTGTCGCAACGGTTCTTTTCTCATGTTGCTCCACACATATCAATATGATTTGTCGGACATGTATGCTTGTCATACATGGTCCTCGTCTTCATCTTGGCCCTCGCCCTTGTGCTCATCTTAGACCTCTTCCTCTTCCACACCGTTATCCTACTCGACCGTGTTCTAACCTTATCTTATTCTTCTTCTATGGCCTTGTAACACACGTCTTTAAATTTTGTATATATGTAGCAGCTGATTGACAAAGTCGAAAATACCATCTAGCCCTTAAAGTCTTGATTTCTACAACAACATATAATAAGCTATAAAACCTAAAATTACAAAAATATTCTAACCATAATTATTCGTCGTACAGTGTGCATAGTTCCTAGAAATGTTTCGTCGCAATCAAGCAAACCAAGAAAATAAGAATAATCCGACCATTCGTTCATTACCAAAAAGTTATATACCAACCTCCAGTGTCACACAATAGCTATTCATTTTCTATGATTCACATGTTAATTATCACATATTAATTTAATATTTATTTCATAATATAATAAAACAATAGAAGAGCAGTCACATTTCTTCCCCCTCAAACAGAGGACAGTTGAACAAGAAGTGATATTGTAACGGCGTTAACAAGATAGACATTTTTACTCATGTAGCACCTACATAATGCTCAATATAATTGCTCTATACGTAATTACTCGAGATAACAAACGATGCGGTATCACGTAAAATCGAAGTACCCTGAAGCATGCTAGCATGAAATAGATCTTCCACATTGAAGTAATGCGTGAAGGAATAAAGATAAAAGGTAAGATAATAGAAGTTCCCGGGATGTTAAAGTATCTGGTAACATAGAAATATACGATTTTAAAGTAGAAAGATAACACGTTTCAGAAGTGAATGGAAGGAAAAGTTTAATAAGAGTAGTTATTACATAATGCAAGAAGCAATAAGTAGTATAAGTAGCTTAGGTATTTTAGTCGTTTAGAACTTCTGCAATCTCTTCTATAGACATTGCAGAGATTGGAAATAATTGCTGATGCAGTTGGTCAATAGATTGACTGATAGTCTGGATCCCGAGATGCAGTTCAAACTTGCTAGAGTCAGCATTAGTGGTCCACTCAGCTTGATGTTTGCATAGCTG
>JASANE010025969.1:0-11632 GCA_030248225.1 Trileptium ribeirensis
GGTTAGGTGATATAAAGGTTTCCGATCTAACGAATCCGATTTCCAGATGCAGCCGTAATATGACTTTTCAAGAGCATCAACTGGGACTTGAGCGTTATAATACATGGTCGATTAAGAATGTCCATTGTCATAGATTACCAAATCGCAACTCCACTCTAGGTATATATTGAGAGATATGTCGAGGTCGATATAACGAACTCGATACGTACCACATAGAATTGCGACGAAAGAAACATCTAAATACCAACCTCCAATAAAATTGGCGGGTTCTACTGACGATCCTACTAATAATAACGTTACTGAACACTAGTCGTCAAATTTACTATAGCGATCAGGTTATCGTATGATGACAGTTCTGCGTTACACAGTATTTGTTTGTTACTGCCACGCAGATGGAGTACTTTCGGAGAACTTAATTTGGTTAATTGAGAAAGAAAATTTCCAACTTATGCCTTTTTGTGAAAAAGTTATATACTTTACATTCAAATTCTTTATGATACTTGATGCGAATAAACGTTTTTCTATAGAAAGATAAAAATAAATTTAGTGGTGGCACTGTGAATATTACAAAATAATCCAAACTTTTAGATTCCTGATATAATTCAGTCACGGACGAAAATAAGTACATAAAAAACGAACGCGAAACGCCAACGAACATAAACGCAAACAAACGGTATAACGTTCGTTAAATACGAACCTAAACGCAAACAAAACTTGTCGTCCTTTAGAATGATTTTTTTGCGATCGTTCATAAACGAACGTAAATGTAAACGATTGTTGTAACGTTCGTTTAAAAACGAACGTTGTTGCGTTCGTTTTTTGTGCACATTTTTTTGGCCATCGCTATACTTAAGAATAAAACACCACCTATTGACCTTTTTCAAGGCGCTGTTCATTTCATTTTGTGTTATCACCCACATGTGTACTTTAAATGATTTGATTGATGAGTTAACACACTGCATTTCGTGGTCAGTACTCATCAGAAACAAGCGCTTTTCGTTCGGTACTAGCTCGAAAGTCTTTTGAAAAATTCGCGAATAAGTAAACTTGGTTCGTTCGAAACGCGACAGTGGTTTCAGACGAATTCTGTAGATATAACAAAACATAACTCAGTACACTGTTACCTTTGCTGTTACTGATCTTTCATCTGTGTCGCAAGTAGTAAAAAGGCGGTACGATTCATCTGTTGTTAGGTCCAATTTGACTGTAGAGTAGTTTTTGATATCAACATTAATCGACAATTTAGCAATATCTGAACGATAATGACCGGTTACAATGTGAGACATCAATCCTATAATAAATGCTACACTTTCGGCGCTAATTAAGATCACGAAATAAAAACATAACATGTTTAAAATTTAACCTTCACAAACGAAAATGTTTATACAAAGCCTGAGTATTTGACAAACTTAATATCGGGGCGTCTGCCGCAGTTTAAACGCTCTGTGTGCGTAAAACTTGTTAACAGATCCATATTGTGCATAGCTACGCGGTGATTAGTCCTTACCACAGTGTATTAGGCAACATTACGAACCCCTAATCAAATCCGCTACAGAGAGTACTGCAAAATCGATGGTCCTGAGCCAAATTCAATATCACATCCCCCGAGAGACTACGTGTGCATGTGCTTCTGATCGAATATGTATTGTTAGAGCACTTCTAATTTGGATGAATTAGCGCTAATTGTTATGGATAATCGTGTGCTTACTGTCATTTAATCAGACTATAATTGTTCTTGTACATATATCATGTATAAATACCTTTAAATATATAGGAATATTTACTACCGCGTATTTATCCGTTTATTATTGTGTACTCATGCGTTTATAATTGTATAATCATGTATTCGCTGTAGTAGTTTCGTTGCCGCGATGTATTAAAAGGCAAATTGTTCGTGTGGGTCGTGGAACCATAGTAACATTTTTTGACATTTAGAGACCAATAACTAGTGTATTGTAGTGATCTTATTGTCGTGCACCTCTTGTACACCTTTCAGTATACCGTCGTCTTTGGTTAACTCTTTTAACGCATGGCTGAAAATACCCTCAGGAGAACATGATCTAAATACGTATGGCTTGTCACGGTTTTGTAAGCCATGGTGTATTTAACCGCTTGGGGTTTGCTGAAAGTTATATCAAATCCATAACTATAAAATGATCTGCCTTAATCTGTATTAATAACGACCGAATATTTAATATGTATAGTTTGAGGCTATATGGTAACTGCACGAAGAATATATGAACTATCTGATTTGCGTGAACTATATGCCTTTATTGTAGCGTTTGTGAATGATTTTATGACAATTGATGTATATATTGATCACGTAAAATATGCACGAAGAATACATGAACTATCTGATTTGCGTGAACTATATGCCTTTATTGTACCGTTTGTGAATGATTTTATGACAATTGATGTATATGTTGATCACGTAAAACTTGCATGACTTACCTGTTAACTATATAAATAATTCACGCACAATTAATGTGTTTCTTGTCGGTCGGATCTGGTAGGATAGCTCCCATGTATTTGTATATGTGCCTGTAAAGGGAAATCTTGTAAAAGGATGTACCTATGTAAATACTTGGGTTTGGTGATGATCTCGCGGTTCCTTACCGGCCCCGGCCCGTGACTTGTGCTTGTATCAGTATAATTTGTAACCTTTATCATCTGTAAAAGTTCTAAGGGAAATGGACCGGAACGGAGCAAAACCCGCTCACAGGCATTTTACACAATTATACAGATTTTCAGAGTACCTATCTATATTTATTCACCTGTAATATATTTGAGTTTCATATTTGGTTTTTCTCCCTCTTTATAGCAGTCATCGGTGCAGCACAGCTGTATCGGAGTCCCTAAATGTCGATACGTCGACACCGCGACTGCAGTATCAAATTTACCAGTGTTGTTAAATTTGGTGTAAAAAGGAAAAATTTATATATAAAATCTTAGCAGCATCGTGAGATGCTACATCGGATCGGTATGGTCTTGACCCGACGGACCGTTTTTGGTAAGAACATTGTGCAAATCTTCGCAAACAAAGGCTGGTACAATTTTGAGAATTTAAAATTGTTAGGTATGGTCCACCGTTTCTATCGATTTTGGCTATGAAACCAGGTCTGAACCGATGAAACGCTTATGCAAGGATGCTATTTAGATTTCGTCGCGGTCGAAGTGACCGTTGGATCCGGCTATGAAAATCCGTATTGTTACCTAGGACAATATATTTCTAGCTAAATTTCTATTAGAAGTAAACCGCTCGGTAAATCTTGTTTTGATGCTTTCTGGAACATCTTTGATTAATTAAGGACTGACGCCGATGGTTTACGGGTTATCGTCACCCAAGACATTTAACTTTCATAGTTAAAAGAAGTTTTTGATTGACGTTAAATTATACAGTAGCACTTTATAGCTATAGAATTTGCGTGAAGTGTAAGAGGACATCAAAGTCCTAAATTGCCGCATCTGGATCCCCTATGGCGCCTAGCTCGTCAGATTAGGAGGGATTTACTCCTTCGGAAACACCACCGCTTCGAAACGATGATGAGCGACCCGAAATAATTAAAATGATTACCTAACGAGAAACTGAGTTCGGACATACAAACCATTACGAATCGGTTAAGTAGAGCAAGCTGTAAAACCTGGTTGGCCTTTTAAAATTTGGCGACCGAGCTGATGTTTGTCATTGCTTCGGTAGTGGCCTAATCGCGCCCCTAATCGCAGTCCTCCACGATTTTAATAGAGGATTATTTTAAGTATCTTAATATTACGTCTAAGGAAAATACTCATGGGACGAGCCGGACCTTATTCTAATGACCCGTA
Organism: Trileptium ribeirensis; assembly: GCA_030248225.1. Taxonomy (NCBI): domain Eukaryota; kingdom Metazoa; phylum Nematoda; class Enoplea; order Enoplida; family Thoracostomopsidae; genus Trileptium; species Trileptium ribeirensis. Next base: position 3,823 of record JASANE010025969.1, read on the forward strand.
TATAAAGATTTCTCACTGTGCCCCCAGTATCAACGCTACTGCGAAGATCCTTCTTTGCTAAGTTGGATATAAAATTTGTATATAGTACCGTCGTGATTAATATGGTCATTAAATAACCAAATTGCCATAGGTTTACACATTTAGATCGCTAGAATATTGTGATACTTTTTGGCAGGAACCTTAAACTGAAGCTTGATCGAAAGGCTGAGGCAACACCTCGTCTGCGAAAAACAGACCGAGACCGATAGACTGAGAAGTACTTCATGTGGCTTTGAGTTGGGCTAGCTACTTTTACTTTTTACTTGTGCTGAGACCAAATCATCAAGTTAAATAGAATCACAAGTATTACCAGAGAATTTCCCTTAATACTTGGTCTTCCAGTATTTCCTGCGAGTTGGCATGATCGAAGACTTTTCTTCAGATAAGTTAACTGCCAAAGCGATAAATTTCAATTTTATATTTTGTAAATTGCACTAAATTTTCAAGGGAAATTTTATATTTTAGCCCAATCATCTGTACTATTAATCGTGATTCAGCTTAACAAAATTATCTTTATATAGGATAATTATGATAGTATTTAATAAGGATTTCTAGATAGCGGCAATAACCTATTGATTTTTAGGAGCGACGCAGCGACGTCGCTATAGTTTTATTAAGAAATGAGCTCTTGGTACCAAGCTATAACTGTGAATTTCAGGTCATTTTCCTGTCCTAAAATATACATTTCAGCCCTGTCCTTTTGGGGACAAAAGCATTCGGAATTAAATGTGCGAGACTAATAAGCTATTGCATCAACCAACATATGACTAGTAACACGTAAACGTGGGTGACGGAGGCATGGTGGTTAACAACGGCGTGAATAGTGCATACAGCTTGTGGAATTTCTAACATTTTTGGTAACAGTTTAAAAGTAACATACTCATTTAAATCGAGTAGCTACACCTCATCTTCGAATTTTCACCATGAAAACAATTTTAAGAAACTGAATTTATTATGTAAAATAATGTTCGACTGCGACTCGGCTGCGACTGCTCCGGCTGCGACTCGCCACCTTCGGTGGCTCGTCTTGCCTCCGTCAATAACACACTTAATAATTTTTAACTCTTTAAGAGGCTTTGCTTAATTTTAAGAGAATTTATAAAGGTAAGTAGATCACCCGTATACAGTCTTTTAGAAAACGTGAAGATACATGTTATGTCAAAAAATGACCGAGATAGCACGAACGGTTGTCGAGATATGATGAACTTAGGTTTCCCTAAGTCAATTTTAAGAGAATTTGCTTAATTTTTAAGGAAAGAGAAGAAATACGTCAATCGGTTATATACAGCTGTTTAGAAAACGTTAAAATACATTTTATGTAAAAAAACGCCGAAATAGCACGAACGGTTGTCGAGATGCGGTGAAAAAGCTGAAAAAATGGCAAAAATCCCTAAGTTTGAGCAACATTTGCTTAATTTAGAGTACAAAGCAATTTTCGTAGAAAAAAGTGCTCAATGAAAGGGCACTCCGCAAGAGAATATGCAACACGAAGAAAAAAAATTTCTAAAATCGGCCCAGGCGTTCAACCTGCAGACCTGTCTGTGACAAACAAAAAAAAGTCACAGAGAAAATTGAAATTTTGCGTCTAGTATATTGATATATATAAAGTTAAATGTACGCCTCCGGCTGCGACTCGCCACCTTCGGTGGCTCGTCTTGCCTCCGTCAATTACAATGTGGCAGATACTACAACAAATATGACTCAGGAAGTAGTCCCGTTGAGTTAGTATACGCTTTGAACCATTAGCAGACTTTAAAATTTAAGACTTACTCATTTTTATTAATTTTCCCTAGATCAGCCTCGATCCAGTATCTTCGCAAAATTAACATAAAATTCTCCGATAACAGAAAGTATTAAGTTTCCCCACGTTTCGAAAGCTGGAATTGCGTACAAAGCTAGTACTAAAATTTCTTAGAGGGAATCTTAGGAAATAGTAAATCGGTCCCTATCCATTTTCCCTGGGCTGAATTAAGATGTTCGCACTGCGCATCCTTTCGGTTCGCAGTGGTTCGAGAGTGTAAATCACCAAAACAGCTAGACGCAAGAGATATAGGTCAGCACTGATCTGAGATTGAGAAATGCCATATATATATCAGGGAGTAACCGTTACGGTTCCGGCGAAAATCGTGTTCCGGTTGCGGTTCCGGCAAAGGGCAAAAACCATACCGGAACCGGAATTAGGTTTAAAAATTTTGTTTTGAAATTTTCCACATTTTTGCTTCATCTGTGGTTCAAACATATGTAATATATGAATACAATGATCAAATTCCAATTCAACCAAGCAAAAGAAAACATTAACTTACCAATATGCCGTGCGAAACGTAAGTAGGGCGCATAATTTCAGTAGGAATTTTTCATCTTATCCTGTAGGAGTTTGTTAACAAAACAAGGCCAGATAGATGCTTGTCGCGGCTATTGTGTATATTCAGAAGCCTATAGGGTATGTTCGAAATAAACCGGTCCAACTCGGTAACGGAAGATTATTAAAAATTGCTTAGCTGTAAAGTTGGCTCACATAAATTGCGTCAAGCACCAGCCAATGCACCTGTAAACTTTGTAAATCAGTCTACATTGAAGTAAAGTAACATATCTTCAATGCAGCCAGCAACTGCGTTCTTGCCAATGAACTGTATTTATTGGAACTGGGCGAACAGTATGACAGTGTCTCATTTAAAGCATTCTGATTAGAAAGTTATCATCATTATCGTCTAACTGGTGGGAACTGGTTGCCGAACGCTAGCGTAAACTGTGTCTCTGACCACTGATCAGAAAATTACCTTCTATTATTTTCTCTTAGACCCATATAATGCAATAATTTCAAGTTTCCTACGGAACGACATGTGACATACGTATGTGTAGTAAAGGGAGGCAACTGGAGACAGAGCAAACGTGTTCTACGAAAGTATTCTAAGCTCCGTGCGTTGCAAGCACATTAAATTTGACGCAGTGTAAGCAGCGGTGTATAGTGGAAAAAATTTTTGCTCTTTCTGTCCTAAAACCGACGTATTGATCACTAAATACACATTATTAGCTTCCTCAATCTCTTTAAAGTTTCAGAAAGGCAATAATGCCATCGTAATACATTAAATTTAATGTAAAAGTTATTTTTAATACATTTTCAGTGCACTGTACCTTCATTTATTTTTTCATCTGTGTTACTATATATAAGTTTCGAAGACCAGGTTCCGGTTCCGGTTCCGGATCCGGTTTAAATGGGCGGTTCCGGTTCCGGTTATTCCCTGATATATATGTATATATTTTCATGTCATTCTGTCTATTCAATTTCAATAGAAACATGGATTTCCTTTTATCAATTTCTTAGACGAAACACCTAGGCTGCAAGCAGTATTTTCCATCGCGACACTTTGACTGATGGTCCCCATATGAACAGTCTTTTAGGAAAGTCTTAACTATTGTAGTACTTGTAGGAATGCAAGGTTCGAGGCCCACAAAAGCTGTGTCCGATTCCTTCTGAGCCAGCAATCGGCCAATTTATTTCCAACAATCTACAATGCCCTTAATATAACCTAGTTTCAAACTATTAATCTCACAAACTCTCTTACGATGCTTTTATATTTTACTGCGCACCAAGATCTGATTCAGCATTACCTTATGTCTTAGGTGCAGCTTGACTATAGCTAAAAATAGCGTTACTTCTGTTCCTAAGTTCTTTTCTTCTAGAATTTCTGCGCATCTGCACATAGCAGTAACCTCTACCTGAAAAGCAGTTGCATGTCGACCAAGTAGGATAGATAGTGATACATTATTTGAAAGAAAGACACCTCCACCATAACTCATTTCATTGCCCATGTTGATGGCCGATACATCCGTGTAACATATTATTTCAGTAATTTCCACAGAGTCGAAGCTAATGTCCTCGTAAAACCAGAATTGATTATTCATTGTTGCTACAATACTATCTGAAGGCATGCTCAGAAGGGAACTGTATTTGACAGCTTCCTCCACTATCGTCAGTTGCCCTCGTCGTTTAATTACCTAATCACCCCAGAAACTCTTGCATTTTAGTGTGCGGTATTCTTTCAGCGCCGATTCTGTGGTCAATATATAAAGGGCAGGGAGGAACCGGAATTCCGGTTCCGGCGAAAATCGTGTTCCCGTTGCGGTTCCGACAAAGGGCAAAAACCATACCGGAACCGGAATTCCGGTTTAAAAATTTTGTTTGAAATTTTCCACGTTTTTTGCTTCATCCTGTAATCCAAACATATGTAATATATATTATACAATGATCAAGCTCCAATACAACCAATCAAAAGAAAAGATTAACTAACCAATTTGCCATGTGAAACGTAAGTAGGGCACATAATTTGAGCAGGTATTTTTCATAATAACCTGCAGCAGTTTGTTAAATCAAAGCCAGGTCGATGCTTGTAGCAGCTATAATACACATCCAGAAGTCTGTGAGATACGTTTGAATTAAACCGGTCCAACTCGGTAACAGAGTATAGCTTACACAGAAGTACTTCAGGTATGTTTGCCTAACATAAATTGCGTCAAGCACCCGCCAGTGCGCTTGTAAACTTGGTAAATCAGTCTAAATTGAAGTAAACTAACGTTATCTGCAACGCAGCTAGAAACTGCTTTCTTGGCAATGAACTGTATTTATTGAAACTGTGCGAGCAGCATCACAGTGTGTCTCATTTATAGCATTCTGATTAGAAAGTTATCATCATTATGATCTAACTGACGGGCGCTGTTTGTCCAACACTAGCCGAAACAGTGTCTCTGAGTACTGATCAGAAAATTACCTTCTATCTATTATTTTCTCTTAGAATCATATAAACCAATAATTTTACGTTTCCAACAGAACAACATGCAACAAACGTATATATGTGTAGTAAAGGGAGGCAACTGGAGACAGAGCGAGGGTGTGTATTCTGCGCTCCAAGCTTTGTAATCACATTCGTTTTGACGCAGTATACGCAATGGTGTATAGTGGAAGACATTTTTTTGCTCTGAATGTCCAAAAACGGACATATTTGATCGATAAATAAACATTATTAGCTTCCTCAGTATCTTTAAAGCTTCAGAAAGGCAATAATACCATCGCAATGCATTAAGTTTAAAGTAAAAGTTATTTTTAATGCATTTTAAATCCACTATACCTTCATTTCTTCCATCATCTGTTTTACTATATATAAATTTCGAAGACCAGGTTCCGGTTCCGGATCCGGTTTAAATGGACGGTTCCGGTAAATTTCGGTTCCGGTTATTCCCTGATAAAGGGGTATAATATTCAACACCGTTTGTATTTCAAGCGGAGTCGTTCTAAAAGCACCCGTAATCACGCAACAAGCTAATGTTTGCACTTTTTATGAAAGCCGGTATATGACACCAGATGTAATCTGTGCCATGAGCACACCACGCCATACATCAGTGACGGCATAACCACATATTTATACAGACAATTTGTTATACCTGAATTCAACCCCGATTACAAGCTGCAAACCTTTTAAGTGAGAACAAACGCCCAATATAGCGCACCTCCCTGGGGAAGTCCTCTGGAAGCTCAAGGTAGATATATAGATATTCATAAGTTAATGAGGTAATTGAAGTTTCGGTAAGTTTATAATAAGAACCCATTCCCGCAACCCATATCAAAATATTAGCCTAACTCCAAAAACTTCGTATGAAGCCTAATAATTTCACAGTTTGTAATGATTCAAACTCATTATTTTGAAATACTGCTTTGCCTAGATATAGTTTCCTTTGTGATTTCAGAAACTCCCATTTCTAACAGAAGCTCTAACAATGCATCTGGCCACCCCCAATTCAGCTGTTATACTTCTCTTCGAAAGCAATTCTAATAGTCTATACTTGATACATTGCAATTGGCTGGTTCTCTAGACTGTCAAGGATAAATGAACCCCTAGTACAGTCAAAGGCACGGGGTAAATCCAGGAAAACTGCAACTGAATATTTGCCAAGGTTCATTTGGCGTTCAATCCAAGATGCCGTAAACTGAAGAGCCAAAATGGTACTTCTACTGGCCTGTAGGCATGCTGATTTTCATGTAAGAGAACCCTCTTTAAAACCTCATTTCTTATATATCTGTTTAGAAAATCTTTTCCAATGCTTTCAACAAAAACGACGAAAGGCTTATCGGACGATACGACTTAAAGTCGGTATAGTCTTGTTTGCCTGGTTTGGGAATAAAAATCATTTTACTTTGTCTCCAAGACTGAGTATAAAGCCTAGTCGGAGACAAGATCTTTAGATAGTCACCAAAATATCTGCTATTTGCTCATTAACCCCATCAACGGCCTCATACACTGGCACGTGAGTACGCATCATGACTTCCAAAGCATCTTCATCGTTATACACAAAAAATCCTTTTCTGTCTCTGATCCTCCCCAACATATTTTTTCTTAATCGTTTCTTTTGCTTGGTTGTATTGGAGCTTGATCATCGTATAGATATCACATATTTTTGGATCAGAATATGAAATAAAATATGGAAACTTTTCAAACAACCCTCTTAGAACCGGCAGTTCCGGTTCCGGTATGGTTTTTGCTCTTTGCCGGAACCGCAACCGGAACACGATTTTCGCCGGAACCGGAACCGGAATTCCGGTTACTCCCTGATCAATATGTATTTATTTTATATAAGCTAATATATAAACATATATGCTTATATACTTAGAAACAAAGTTTCAAAGAAAGAGACGCGGCTTATGTAAACAAACAAGGGGCAAAGGAGTAAAAAGAGGGTCCCATTCCCTCAGTGATGGCCAAAGCGCCAAAAGAGGCTCGCATTCGGACTCAGTTTGTCCATCCGAGCATTTTGATATGTAATAGGTTTTTTGGACACAAAGGGAGAAGGTGGGCTCTCGGGCGAGCCCATGGTAACTTTAAATTAGTGTTTTATGCGGCTCCCATGGGTTCGGGTTGCCGTTTTGTGTGGTGAGGGGTATATATTTGTGTCGAATTCAATGAGAGGAATTCAATGATGGGTTACACGCCTATCGGGGAAGAATTTTTGCGATTTCACTTTGAGGGCTACCCAAAAGTGGCACAGCGAGTCCGTTCCGGGCTCAAATGAAAGCCTCGGATCAATGGAATTCAACAATATCCTCTTATATATTGGTATCTATTATTCGTTGAGTTATTTAATTAAATGTGACGAGGTCTTAATTAGCGATTTATCAACGGTTCCGGGTTTATGGGCAGGAGCCGCAACTTTCAATTCCGAGTAATTGGAATTGACAATTTCTTTTAGTTTTATCAGCTAACTTATCCAGCAAAAATGAACGCTAGTAGCTGATAAAATTTTGTCATTATAGTTTACCAGTGTATTTCTTAATTTTCAACACTGGTAAATTTAATATCGGTCGGTTTTACTTATAGATTTTAGGAATTTTGCTAGCGAACAGCCAATATTTTTTGTAGTCCTCACCCTTGAGAACGGTCGTGATGGGTTTCCATTATGGCCAATTCTTTTCTACAAAAAATCGGGGCGAATTTCGAGGTCCTACCACGCGGGGTAGGGCTTTTCCTATACATAGCGTGGCGTTCGGGGAGTCGTACTGTCGTACTTATTCGTGGCGTGGGTATCGCAAGAGCTCGCCAAACCCGAACGTTTCTACCTACAAGGATAAAGATTTTCTTTGCGCAAAGTCACTAATTCTTCTCTAAAAATGACCTAACCAAGATTAGGTTACTCACGGACATATACACGTCAACGATTATGAATACCAAAGATACAACAAAATACAATATTAACAATACGTAACTGAACGAAGAGGTGCAACAAG
>JASANE010025970.1:0-13002 GCA_030248225.1 Trileptium ribeirensis
AAAAACAGTGAAAAATAATAAACTTGCCTGTTTTGGAGCTTCTTTTCCTTTCAGCGTAATAGTGACCATTGTTATTCAAATCGACCGTCATCGACTTTTGCGGTGTTCTTGACGATTTGCAAGTAAGACGTTCCATAATAAACAAAATTCCACTTTCACACAAAGTACTATGCTCGTTCTCGAATTAATATTAACAACAGCTACCAGCAGACACAGTATAATACAGTTGTAGCTTAAGAGTTCATGATGTAAGTTAAATGTTAATTAATTAAAACAGTTATCATTAATAGTAATTAAACTTAAAATTTTAGTTTTTGTTAAATTTTGCGAAATGTTTGTTACTGTGAAGACTGTTCGCTCGCAAAATCGCGCTCGTATTGTTGGCGCCTCGGAAGGTTGCAAAGTGTTTTAAATTTAGAATACATTGCGCTAGAACCTCGCAACAACCATTTACCAGTTGGCACACCACTACGTAAAACTTCTGTTGCGTCGTACGGACCGCCAATAACGTTCCAACTGTTGAAGACGTCAATGTCGTCTGTTGGCGGCCACTCATGGATGTCACCTCCAACCGATCCAACTCGTTGTTTAAGACATCTTAGTTCAATGCTTGATGCAGTTCCGTTTTCATCTGTCAAAAATCGCCGTGTTGCTATGCCAAAAAACAACATTTGCTTCTTACCGCATGAAAATATTGCTGCATACCACGAACCGATTATATCTTTCTCACCATACGGCGCATTGAAGGATGCCCATACTTCGTTAAGTTCTTCATACAATTGTTTCTCATCGTTCAGCGCTTGTTTCTTAATCTCATCTGTTTCACTTATTTCAGAAACTTCCGCATCCGATTTATCTTCGTCCTGATATTCTGAATCACTTGACGATATTTCTACTTTGCGGAATTTTGATTTCTTTGGTGGTGACAAGCACTTCGACGCTAGAGATTTACCTTTCGAAGTATTACTGCAAGCCGAACCCTTAGCTTTCTCTTCTTTCCGTTTACGCCTTGCTTCTTCAGCTGCTACTTTTGCATTTAGTGAAGCGTCAGCAGCTTCGAATTGTTTGTCGTCTGTGACGATCTCCGCGTGCGGGTTTACCTTCATACGCCGCTTCTGGCCCGGCTGACCAGAGCTCGGAGTTGTGTTTACAATAGTTCGAAGAATAGCAGCTTGAAAAGAATCATCCTTAACTGATTTTGTCTGCTCGACTTTCTTGGCGCTGTCCGGGACAAATTCACCCTCGGGAATCCAGTAATATGATCCCTTACATCCGCTTGGCGTATTATCTGTAGGACATTCTCGCGTAGAGCTTGACGTCGATGGTGTTTGCGATGCGGTTTCTATATCAACACATTCATTGGAATTAGAATCTTTCTGCATATCGTAGTTGTAACCCTTGATTCTATCTTCGTCGAGGTCTGGTTTCCCTTCGGCTACCCAACTGTTGTAGTCGTCCAACATTGTCTTGTCAAGGCGATACTCGGGATATTTCTTCGAATTCAATGGGTAGATGCCAGTTTTCTCAAACCCACTCTGAATATTTGCGGCACACGTAGCTATTGGCCAGATCTCGGAAAGTATTGCGGCAAATTCCGCACGACCCAATCTGCCTCGATTTGTTTTTAATCGATCCATAAGCTTGGCCCCCCAGTTGTCCTTTAGCGACTTAAATACCCCCACGTCAAGCGGCTGAGTAAGATCAGTCGTATGCGGGGGAAGCTTCAATAATGTGATTTTATTTTCCCGCGCAAAATTAATAGTAGCGTAAGAAACATGCGACATGTGACCGTCGAAGATTAACAACCTTGGCTCCAGGTCACCATCCTTGTACGTAGCCGTTTTCTCAGCAAATATTTGGAACCATTTAAAGAAAGTATTTGTGTCCATCCAGCCACTTGAATTAGCGTAGACCCATGGCATTACGGCGTCCTTAGGTAGAACTGGCTTCCATGTGGTCTGAACATACTTTCGTTGATGAACAATTAGTGGCGGCAGAGCAATTCCTGCGGCGGAAGCAACTGCAAGTACGGTAACAGATTCTCGCCCTGTCCCGGCTACGATGTGAAGAGTTTTTTGACCTCTACACGACACTACTTTGCATGATGTTGGATCGTCTGGTAAAGCAGATTCGTCGCAGTTCCAAATGAGATGTGGCCTGTCGTACAACTTTAACTGATCCAAAGTGCGACAAAGCAGATCAAAAAAACAGTATATAATGAACGGGTTCTTTGTGGCATTATAGCGTGGAACGGAGAGTTTAGTAGCTTGCTTAACTGATAAATTGTTACGTTTAAGAAATGAGCAAAGCCAGTCTTTCCCAGGCCGTCCGTTCTGTTTGTCCTTCCCGTTTTTCCGCCCCTTCTTCGGACCGAAGAAAGCTCTAGCCGCTTCGCACTGTTTGTCATTGAATGAAACATAATTAGCCACAAAGTTCCGGATATCGTGTGTCGTGGGCGCGAATCCACATTCAGCCATTTCAATTATTGCGTCCGCCAGCTCTTTTTCTTGTTCTGTAGTGAAAACTGTTTTTCTTCCCGCTTTAGAGGGATCTATTTCGCGGCTTTCATTAACTCTGGCGTACCAATGGCTTTTTAGTGCTGTTTGACCAATGTGATATTTGGCAGCGAGTTTCGCAAACGATGTCCCGTTATTTGCATGTTCATCTAGCGCTCTGTTCATACTAACCATTGTCCAAGGCCTATTACAAGGCTTTTTTATATAATTACGCACCATAGCGATTACAAACACGGATTACTATCAAATAGGTATATTTAGCTGTTATTATTAAAAGTCCTTATCAGTTAATACCTGTTTACGAAACAGAATTCAGTTAAAGGATGTAGTGGGGTAATTGACGACCAATAGGTCGGGAATTACCCCACTCCAATGTGAACATTAGTGGGGCAATTGACGACCCACCCTGCACAGCTCTACCAGCTAGTAATTGTCATAAATGCAACAATGGGTAAAATAGATGTATCCTATGGTAACGAAAATGTATCACATATTCGATAAGAAGAATTTGTCGGCAATATTTTAACATCTCATTAAGTCGTTGTAGCAGGCCCAATTTGGTGGTCGAAGACCAACATTTTAGGTTTTACTTCAGATACGCGCACATCCGCCGCATATTGACGAGTATCCCATAAATATACCTCATATAACTGGCAAAACATGTGTCATTGTTAGCTATGCTGTATAAATCCGTGTTAGAGATATACGCATATAGGTCGCTAATTGCCCCACTTTAATGGCAGGTCGTCAATTACCCCACCTAACTATATAAACATTACAAACAAGCGTCGAAAATGTTTCTAATTCAGAATGTACAATGAGAAAATATAAAATAGCGAATAATGAGTGATATACCTACCCAAACCACCTTGATGCGATAGGTGTGAAGCGCTTCCCTTCATGTGAACCAGTTTTACTTCAGATACGCGCAGATCCGCCGCATATTGACGAGTATCCCATAAATATACCTCATATAACTGGCAAAACATGCTTCTTTCTTAGATACTGTGTATATACGTGTTTTAGAGATACGCACATAGAGGGCGATATGCCCCACTTTTTTGGGAGAGGGTGTATTACCCCCCCCCAAACTATAAAAACTTTACAAACAAGCGTCGAAAAAGTTTCTAATTCAGAATGTACATTGAGAAAATATAAAATAGCGAATAATGAGTGATATACCTACCCAAACCACCTTTATGCGATAGGTGTGAAGCGCTTCACGTCATGTGAACCAGTTTAATCGTGATCTATTGTTTCTTGTACTTTGAAGGAGGCTCAGAAAAGTCACAAAGGATGTGGAAACTCAAAATAGTTGCTGGTCACAGACTAATCACACGCGCTCTGTTTGCCTTACTCCAGTTATAACAACCGTGTTCCTACATATAAGCCGTACATGGCACACAAATGATCAGCCAATCGTTTTAACTACAGAAGAAAAACAAGTTAACGTACCTTTCTCCAAATCGCGTTGTTGTGGTGCTTTCGCAGCGCCACCGTAACAGCAAGTATGACTTATACCATTTTTTCCACAAAATTCTGTTGCAACCTCGTTTACTTGGATTGCCAGTTCCCTAGTCGGACATAAGACAATCGCCTGCAACGGCAAACAACGAATTGACATATAAATCGTTAAATAGTATACAGCAATCTGGAGCAAGACAGTAATATACTTCTTTGTAACTACACCTGCAGTGCTACACATATTGTCGCGGAATTTTAAAACATTGAATATATAGGATCTGTTTAAAATGTGCTATTATACATCTGCAAATTAATAAAAATGGTATGTATGCATCAGATTGATTAGTCACGATCAGTTGGTCAGGGTGTAGAATATAAAAAACTGTTTTGTAATGCTGATTTGTCCGCAGTGGAGGCCCCACCCACTTTCCAAAAACTCCCATGTCCGTCCCCTACTCGGCCAAAGACCCATGCTCGACTAAATACATCAATTTTTTTACATCCAAAATTAATATTCCTTTTTAAATATTAATTACCACTGGTATTTTTAATGGAAAAACGTCTTATAGTTCGAAAATACATGCACGGCAGTAAAACTAATTGAAAATATGGAAATAAGTTTTTAAGCAAAAATTTATCTCTCCCCGCACTAAAATTTCTCACAGAATGAACATGGGGGCCCCTGAAACAAGTTTTTTGGGGTCCACAGGTGGGTCTGGCCCAGGGCAGTTTCGGAGACATTGGGTTTGCTGATAAATTTTAAATTTTATTAGGTTTGCGTTTACTTTGGATCGTACGTAGTAAGAAATCTTTTCATAACATATATCAAAGTAAGTGCGGGGCGGTGGAGTCCAAAATTTTGCCCGGCGGCATGAACCGGGGATTTCCCCCATGTCCGTCTCCTCCACTCGGCCGAAACCCCCATGTTCAACTAATTCCAAAAATTTTATGTTTTGTGTTTACAAATTGTTTTTGAACATTACTTACAACTGTTTATAATGCTATAATATCGTTTTTAGCTTGAAAATACATTCAAGGTAGTAAAAATACATGAAAATATGGAAATATTTCTTATTTTTAAGCAAAATTTATCCCCACTTTTAATTTTCCCCCGAGAATGAACTTGGGCCCCAGAAGTCCCCCACTTTTCGAAGGGCTGTGGGCAGGCCAGCACGGCAAAAAAGTCATGAACCTATTTAAATAAGTGACTGTAATTAAATTTAGGAACTCCTAATCGACTTTCAGCGCTATACAGTTGAAATGCCTCCTGCATTAAAAATATTTCAACTTATACAAACAGAAGTCGATGGGTACAAAAGTACTGAGGCTTGCTGTATCGTTATGTATCATAAACGTAACCGACGAATCTTACCAAACCAAAAAATTAAACACTTACAATCGGTCCGTCACGAGGTCGAAGAGGAGGTTGGTGCGCAATATGCACTGCGGCAGGCGCCAAAAACTGCAACGAATAATTTTTATGAACTATCTTGAAAATAACTTTTATAAGCCATCATTAATACGAAATTGATGAACGTAACAGTGATACTGATATCTTATAAAGTACCCGAAGTTACACAATGAAAAATATATATGTACCAAAAGTGGCCGACACAGCTTTGTTTTATTACAACACGACTGTGCGTTTCGCGTAAATAATAAACTGTACATAAACCCAACATCAATTCGCGTAAAGCACAAGATTGCTACAAAAATATATTAATTATACGATCAGACGGTTGCAATGCTAAAAGTATAGAACTACAAGTTAGCTTTTATATCCAGTACCAATAACTAGACACATTCACATTATGCAGCCTACTAAAATAGGCGGTATATGCATTACTTGAAAATAAGGTAGCTAACTTTTCACGTAGGACAATACTGAAAGAATATCGTAATAACTTTCTATTAGGATAACTATGTAATTACTCTTCTTAATCTGCTCATATAATGAGTATCAAATAGCATCTTATTTTATCGAAAAGGTGGTAAATTTTGGGTGTTGCATTTTGGCAAGACATACACAGCTATATTGAGCAACTTGCAAAATAAGCTCAATATCAACCATCTTGCTTGAATAATTAAGGTGATTTCTGCAGATTGACGTATACAGCTAAATTCAGCATCAACATACAAAATGAACCAGCTTTGTTCATTTAGGGACTCACTAGGTATAAGCATATAGACTATAGATTACTCATTATAGTGATTTCACAGATGTATCGTTTTCTTGTATTTTAAGTGGCACGAGCTTGTGGTATAAACAATCAAAATAGCACTATGAGGGAGTAACCGGAATTCCGGTTCCGGCGAAAATCGCGTCCCGGTTGCGGTTCCGGCAAAGGACAAAAACCATACAGGAACCAGAATTCCGGTTTAAAAAATTTTGTAAGAAATTTTCCAAATTTTTCTTCACCTGTGGTCCAAACATTATGTAATATATATAATGACCAAGTTCCATTACAACCAAGCAAAAGAATAGATTAACTCAGCAATTTACACTGTGAAACGTAAGTAGGACACATGATTTCAGCAGGAATTTTTATGTTAACCTGCAGGAGTTTGTTAAGAAAACAAAACCAGGTCTGTGCTTGTAGCAGCTATTTTACAAATTCAGAAGTCTGCGGGATGTGTTAGATTTAAAGCGATCCAACTCGATAACAGAGTATGTATTATGTAGAAGTACTTAGCTGCAAGCTTGACTAACATAAATTGCGTCAAGCACAAGCCAATGCGGTTGCAAACTTTGTAAATCAGTCTACTGATGTAAACTAAAGTATGAAGTAAACTAACATCTGCAACGCAGCCAGAAACTTGGCAATGAACTGTATTCAGTGAAACTGTGCGAGAAGTATAGCAGTTGTTATTTATATATATAGCATTTTATTTAGATTAGAAAGTTATCATCATTATCATATAAACGCATCTTAGAACCATATAAACCAATAATGTCAGGTTTCCTACAGAATAACATGTAACAAACGTATGCGTATTATAGGGAGGCGACTGCAAACATAGCGAAAGTGTTTATTCTACGCTCTATGCGTTATAAGCACATTCATTTTGACGCAATATGCGCAAGTGTGTATAGCGGAAAGCATTTTTTGCTCTGGGTGTCCAAAAACTGACATATTGATCAATAAGTAAACATTATTTAGCTTCTTCAGTATCTTTAAAGTTTCAGAAAGGCAATAATGCCATCAGAATACATTAAGTTTAATGTAAAAGTTATTTTTAACACATTTTAAATCCACTGTACCTGCATTTCTTCCTTCATCTGTTTTACTATATATAGGTTTCGAAGACCAGGTTCCGGTTACTCATGATATAGATACATAAATATATCGCAATATATGGAAGATAAACTACTCTAAGAAACAACGCTCATATAACTCGAGCGGCCGCGGAGATATTGCAGCTTTCGTGTATTTTGAGTCTTAATGGGGAACAGTTCAAAAGCCGTTTTGACCTAATCTTGCGGCATTGATGACAATAGCAACATACCAGTTTGGGTTAATTAGAGAATGGATTGCTGCACAAACTGAGAACAAGAGCACCAATGCAACTCGAGCAGAGATATTCCGATTTTTGCATAATTTGGATCCCATGGGCTAAAACCGCCTTTGGCCCAATCCATTTGTCCTCGTGTATCTATTTTGGTCAAAATCCTACATGCTGAGAAAGCCGCACAAGCAAATATTACGTACAGCCTTTATTTACTTTACATAATTGCCCAGTTTGACGCAGATCTCCACTACATAGGTATACAATGTCGAAAGACAATAATTTCGAAATCGGGTTTCGCGCTTAGAGAAAGGGCACAAATTTCAAACTTTCAAATGAGCTATCGCGCGAAAAAAATTGCACAACCAAAGTAAAGTTATGCGTGCCACCCTAAAAACCTAATACCGGGAATAGGCATTGTAAAATTTTCCCTTACTCCGGCTAGTAAAAATTCTCCTCTTCGCTCGTTTTAATGACTACACTCAGAATTCAAGTATATATAACATATACATATATTACGTAAACTCACCGATAGTGTTTTTCCAGATCCGGTCTGCGCAATACCAACCAAATCACGTCCGGATAAAGCAACCGGCCAGCTAACGGATTGAATCACAGTCGGAATGGAATAATGAGTCTTAAGTTGTTTGACCAGCGGTGCTAAAAATAACAATCAAAACAGTGTAAGTCGTCACCGATGTAACACTTCTGCCAGTTAACGCTACTCGTGCGCTTAGGCATCGTATACCTAAAATTCAAACACGTCACAAATAGTAAAAACGCATCGAAACATCCGGTTACACAGATGAAAAATTGTATAATCTGTTCCACACATCTAGGTAACATATAAATAATAAAAATACACTACACCATTCATAAGCTTCTACACTTGAATGAGAGCATATACCATCTGACTATAAAACGTTACCGTACAGCCGACCTATACCTAAAACGAGACCTCTTGATTTGCCCACTTTGTAATAGAAAAATATTTCAGTGTTGATTATGAAAATTTGTTAAGACATCGCCTATAATCGAAGAGGCCAATTCGTAAATACGATAAAAAAGCATGGACAACATTACTATAAAAGTACTGACGGACGGATCAGCCTCTTTTTATGAGTGTTTAAAAGATATTTTCATTTGCTAAAATGAAACAGAAGAAGGTGAAACTGCTGTCGATAGTCGATATATACATACTAAGTGCAACAGGTTGCGCCAATACCGCTTGGTTTCTAAGTCGAAAATCGATGCAGACCCACGCGGTTTACTAATTTTTTACCGATTTGGAATGAAATGAAGATCTTTTCATTCTGAATCGGAAGACACAGTTCCCTCCTGTTGTTATTCGAATCTCCGTAAGACGATGTAAACGGCTTCGGCACACGCTTCTTGACACGATAAAAATGCACCGACGAAGTTTTGATAATACATCAGCATGTTAGAAGTAATAATGGCAAAACACCAACGATCTCAATCAGACAGAAAGACAACATCGGTATTGATTTTTTACAATGATTTCGCGGCATCTCCAGGAAACAAGACGTGAGTACGTATTCAATGCAACAGAATTTTAGATTTAAATTGGAATGACACTACACTGTAATCACTACAGGTGCTCTCATTGCCGCCAAAAGTCACTCATAGGGTGGCTACTTTTCGTGCTCCGAGTCAGCTGTACGAGACAAAATAAAAGTTTAACAAATATTTTCTAAGCCGCACACCTGTTCGAGAAACTAAATTACCATCAATTGCGACTGTGTGGTCATTATTGTAGTCAGCAATGGCGTTTAATGTCTTTGTAAACACAGCGCGGTAACAGTTATAATGTATATAAATGTAGTAAGTTTATACGTCTAAAACTATAATCAAAGTGATATCAGTGTATCATGAAGATACATATATATGCTATGAAAAGGATTGAAACGCACTTGAAATGAAACCATTATAATATGTCGGATTTATTCAAGTTCAAAGGCGGAGCAGATAACATAAAATAGCTTTACGGTTACAGTTGAGTAGCCAGCCACATGGTTTGTTGCACAAAAACCGATTTACTAACCTGGAAAACCGCTTTCATCGAAATGAAAAATTGGTTTAGGGATAGCATTACCTTCTACCGTCACCTGGTTTTGTTCCAAGAACTGTCGAACTTCGAGCTAAAAGAATGCAGGCTAACTGCAAATAAAAGTTACAATACCTTGTACGCATCAGTGCAAAATAGCGCAACATATCAAAAGCTTAGTTTGCATTAAACAAGAACAATAATGGAAATTTGAAAACACTCATAGAGGCGTTCCCCGCGGGCTAAACAAGGCGAAATATTGATTACTCCATGCAGCTAGAAAAACGTACAAAGTTTCGATATTTCTCGCCTGTAAGCTGGATCTTTCATAGAGAGGTGAATAGTACTAGAAACTTGGCACCGCGCCAAGGCATGTGAATTCGGAGAACGATAAGCACTTTATCGGCCTGTCATTAACAATCTATCTCACTACGCTTTGTAGCCAAGAAAATTATTATGAAATAACTCACCAAAATATAATACACTGATCTAATTTGACAGGAACAGGACCAAACTATTTTGAATTGTCAAATATCAGCCACCAGCACAAAGTGATCCGGATATTCTGCATTCAACAAAGCAGCATTACAGTGATAAACGTAAATTGCCCCACCGGACGTATTTAGCTCATTCGGTGAGAGATTTCTCCAACGGTAATCCAGTCGTGCGCCAGATAGCATTATTTCACCCTATGTTCTCCTAGTGAGAATTCTTGGATTCCGAAGCTAACGCTTCTCCATCTCCGAATTCAATTACAACAAAATTAGATAAAAATCAATTCATGCGTTACCGATTTATGGACAAAAAAGATGAAATTTGACAAATTTCGGCTCGCCAGGGGGTTATTTCCCTCATTCTCGGCAACGGGGCGAAGCATTGGCATATAACTAATACTGAATCCAAGCGATCTCTATGGCAAGTTGCTGTGAAAATTTGAGCCAAATCGACCGAGCCGTTCTGGAGATATGGAAGTTTGAAAAAATTTTGCTAAATTAACCAAATGGCCGTGGGACCCAACTTAGAGGACTTATATCTCAATACCTAGAAGAGATAGAGCAAATATGATGGCTCGTACCTGGTAGGGCATGAGTTGCTCTATCACCATACCAAATTTCATTCCATTCGGATAAGTGGTTACATAGCTACAGCACCTAGACTTTGCCAAAATTCTCACCATTTTTCGCCCCCCCATGGCGCTACCCAAGGTCATAGTACCAGATGCCCTAGACAAATGCTCCGATACCTAAATCATTCAAATCGGCCCAAGGGTTACGGAGTTATGAGCGAAAATACCCCTAAAAATGGGTCATTTTGATCCCTTACCCCTGGGTACCCCCCATTGGGGGTCCCTGTGGGACCATGGGTAGGTCCCACCGGGATAAAAACCCCAAAAGGCACATCTAGAGATCTGTAACTTTCGTTTAAAAAAAATTCGTCAAAATCGGCCGAAGTCGAAATAGAAAAGTCGTGTTGACAGAGAAAAAAAACGGACGCGCATATTTTTCACCCTATGCTCTCCTAGTGAGAATTCTTCGATTCCGAAGCTAAAGCTTCTCCATCTCCGAATTCAAACATGTCACCAAAGGGTGTTGTACGCGCTAGATTCGCGCAATTCGGAACAACTGTGAGAGCAGTTTGCTACCATTTATTAATAAGAAACGTGAATTTCCAAACCTAACGATAATTATGAGTTAAGTCTTCAAAAGAAGTGAAAACAACAATCTTGCTTAACTACATACAGTAAAACTGACAGCAAACTAAACATTTATAACATAATATATTTTTGCTTTCAAAATAAGAAAGCTCAGATAATGTAGGTAAAAGTAGTCGTTTGTACTGTTAATCAGTGCCCAATGCTATCATCACAGCTTCTTCAAGCAAACGCAAGCCGAGGAGCAGAAATACGTAACGTTAGTTAATATATATTAAACAGAAAAGTTATTCAGAAGACGATTAATAACTTATATACTCTACCTCGAAATAACAGTGCGGTCAGACAATATAGACATTTTAACATTCAAGTCGAATATTCACCGCTCCAATTTAACAGAGATAAATATTGAATCAATATCAGTCTCTACTAAATCGAACAGCGAAACACGCCGTCGCAAACCAGACTGTTGCACCTAGACCGTCATAGATTACTGAAATCTTCCACAAGTAATATAGTTGTTTCACACTGCAGCTGACATGGACATCTAAGGTAGTTTATAATTCTGCATAAATCGCAAAAACCGTATGAAAAAAGTTGTAATTTAAAATCTCGACGGGTTGGGTGGTCTCAACTAACCAAAATGACAACTGGCTAATCAAATCAGCATCAACTTTTGAAGTTTCCAAAAGTATTGGTAAAAAAGAAACTGTACGCAAAAGGTCCGACAATTTTTCAGAAAACCACCAAAACCAGATGAACAAAGATAAAAATTTGCACGAATACACGTACTAGGAATCATAATAGAAGCTCAGATAATGTAGGTAAATTTACTCATTGTTTATCAGTGCCCAATGCTATCATCACAGCTTCTACCAGATGCAGGGTGCCCGCGCCCAGAAGAAGTCTATTTTCAAGGATTTTCAAGGATTTCCCCGAATATTTATGGCTATTTTCCCGAACGACAAATCGCTGTTGCAAGCCTATTTCTGGATCCCATATCCCTTCTTTCAACTTCTTTCAACAACATGCCTATCCGCTCGTTACTATCAGTTGTTACTCCAATGTGCTACTTTCCCCTAGCGTATAGTTAGTTACCCGAGGACGCGATGATACCCAAGCTGGGGATGAGGTGATTTGGATAAGGTTATCAGGTCAAAGATCCGTACCGCAAGCGGCAAAAGACGCCTGAGCACAACGAAAAGGGTCATTCAGCGTCCAATAAGCATGGCTTAAACACGGTCAATAACATGTGCATTTCGCAGTCTAGCTCCTCATCGGGCAAGCTTTGATTCAGGCTTACAGTCTACTATCCGGATGTCTAGGCTTTGACTATATATAAACTAGGGCACGCGTCGTCATTCCAATACGGTTGAATAAATATAACAAGGAAGATAGAAACGAATGTCCATTAAACAATTAGACCCGGAGCTGCATATAAGCAACATTTAGGATAGAAATTCTGAACACATTTAGAAGAATATATATACGTCTGCACTTTGTCGCAGTAACTTTACTGGATACCAAAAACAAAATTCAAGGGAATTCCAACCAAATTCAAGGATTTTCCCGAATTTTGAGGATTTATGCCGAAATTCAAGGATTTTCCCGGTCACTTTTCGTTTTCCCGGATTTTCCCGACCGCGGGCACTCTGCAGATGTTGAATGAACAAAACTAACCAAAATGACAAACTGGCTAATCAAATCAGCATCAACTTTTGAAGTTTCCAAAAGAATTGTTAACAAAGAAACCATACGCAAAAGGTCCGACACCTTTTCAAAAAACCATCAAAACCATA
>JASANE010025971.1:0-14295 GCA_030248225.1 Trileptium ribeirensis
GGCTGTTACAAAATATATGAAACTGTATTTTGGAAAAAGGGAAAATGTGGGAAACGGAAAAATGATGAAATACTGGGAAAGTTTGGGAAACTGGAACATGTGGGAAACTGACCACTTGGGACACGGGAAATTCAGGAGTGTGGATAATATGAGAAACGGAAATCTGGAAAATGTGGTGGTCGGGAAACAGGAAATGTTGAGCAACTGGAAGCGAAAAAGGTTGTCAAACGGGAAAATGGGGAAACAGGAAAATGTATAAAGCTGGAAAAGTTTCGAAACAGGAAAATGTTGAAAAACTGGAAATTTTGTGAAACTCTGGAAATGGGAAAGTGATTGGGAACTCTATAAAGTTGAGAAACAAGAAACTCGATAATTGGCCAACTGGAAAGTGTTGAGAAGCTGAAAAACTTGGGAAACTGGAAAATGTGCAGAAACTAAAAAAGGTGGGGAAAACAGAATGTGTTTGGAAGCTGCATAAAGTGGAAAACAGGAAACTCGGGAAACTACAACGTGTGGAAAACCGGAAATTTGGGAACTGGAAATTGTAAGGTATGTATGGAAACGTACAATATCGGAAACTACCTGAAGGAAATTGTTAAAGGAACTGGTGAAACTGAAAAATACGTTTTAAAACGTCGGTGAATGATCATTTTGCTGTTTCTTGTAACTTGTTAATGATTGTGGTCATATTTCGTCCTAGTAAAATGTTCTGTATGGTTATCTTCCTAACAGTTGATTCTTCGTTGACTGGTATTCGCTCCCCATAATGCATGACGAACAAATTGATCCACGTTCGTCATCAACCTCCCTGCCAGCCAGCTATCCTTAACGGAAGGCTTTTGCCAAAAGATGTTGTGAAGTTGCTCAGATACTCATCCCATAAACTTTGCAACCGATGTAACTTTTTGGGGCGGATGTGAAATCCATATTAACTTGAATGAGTCATTTCGATGAGAGCGCCCACCGCCCAATAAAGGCACCCAGGAAGCGGCCACATACAAAATCACATAGTAAAATTTCGACATCTAGTACTGAAAAGACCCACCAAGTTTGTACGACATTTCTGACTAAACGGAACCACCATGTCTTCTTGATGGATTTAACTATACGAGCGACCTAGTCATTTCTACACATGCATTTGCCGCTGAGCATGTAGGATTCTGAACGTTGCGGCTACCAATTACCCGTGGGCTCAATATTTGAGCCCGTACCCGGCGAGCGGGTACCCGTGCCCGCGCACAGCTGTGCCCCGGAAAATTTAACGAAGTATCGATCGGTTGAATGTAACGCTTTCGTAGTTGTTTAGGTCCTTGAGAAACGTCGCAAGGCGAGCGAATAACAACGCATGACACTCATTAGCACAGCGCCTGGCAATGTAAACCTAGACAAATGTATCACTATACATTAACGTGATGCAACTATGAGTGATGTTGCATACGGATCAGGTTTAAGTGCTCGGCGTTCGGGCTTGAAGATTACTCAAATTTTCGTAACGCAAAACTGGCTGTTTTACCATTCGGGCTACTCAGTGAGGTATGTTTTTAGAAACCGTACACCCCATCAGTATCTGAAACGAATCTCTTTCCATGGTATATAAACCTGTTAGAGAATAGACTGTGCGGCGGTTGATAGGAAACAACGAGCTTGCCGAAGACATGACTAAGAATAAATCCTAGAATCTTAAACCTAGTGAAACTAAGGTGTAGGCATAAAACGATAAAATGCTATGGCGACCTCATGCATTACACACGCCCCGTTGGGGATCTAATTTTTATTGGGAATTGGGAAAAGTAAAGCCAATTTCATGATCTTCGTAGAAAGCTACTTACCACACCCGGGTTCGTGGCCAAAAGTAGTACTGAGATGAGCTCTTGGTCTTGTGGGCTCAAATGGGGCGATGAAGACGCGCTGCAACAGGATGAGTGGCCGCCAGGTGCTGCCTGGAAAGTGTAGCATATGAACTCGAGTTAATAAATAGTTTTTATGTCGTAAGTTGTCGAGATAATACATATTACAGTGATTTTGGAAATGGCAAGGTGTCTCGTTCGGCAGAAAAATCGGTGCAGAGAAAAGATTAGAACAGTGACATTTTTACTCCATAATATCATCATCAGACCCAATGCTTTACGATCATGCTGCTATAAAAGATACGACATATACCAACTATACTTCGAGCTATTCCATTCTTAGTCAATAATTAATGACATGCTTGAGCAATTCCTTGGAGGCCGAGCTTTCTGATGATAATAAATTGAGGTAAACAATAGCGGAATTAGGAAAAATTTATAGCAAAATGGCAACATAGGGGGATAGGGAATTTGAGTTGATATCATATTAGAGCTCTAAACAGCCAGCGCTGATATTTATTTGTTTTGCTCGGTACTAGGGACATTTCAGAAAATTAACACACGCATATACTATAAGCGCCTCGAGTAGCGAGATAGCGGAAAAGTGCCGGTCCAGTTACACCGCGACCGCCGAGTAGGCCGGTATTCCGGATCGACCGGTACAACCAGATATCATGTGCTGTAATGGGCTCGATGAGTTTACAATTTGATTTTGTATGTAAATAAATTGTACCATTTATTTAAAGTTTACTATGTATTTACGTAACTTCCTCTAAATATGCCTACAATTTTAAAGCTTTGACTGTAATTAATATTTAGAGCTGTGCTTGTCGTGTGCAAATGTGGGGTCTTTTCCATTATCCTCCAGCCCGCATTTGCCCAGAAATGGTCAGATTCTGGAAATTTTGATGTCTTTGTGATCCTCGAGACCTCCCCTGATCATTTCGAGAAATTGAATTTTAAAAGTTTCTTCAGCCCCTCCTGCCAAGATATTGTAGCTACGGACCAGACAGGACGCAAATACAGCGGCAGATATATTCCTCAAAAATATCTGTTAATTTATTCTTCTAAAATACTAAAAGTTTTCCGCAAAATATATATATATTTGAAATAGTAAACTAGTATGTTCGTATGACTTATATTTTTCGCGTGATATTTGTTCAGAAGAGTGTCAGTACAATGGTGGGCTAATGTAACTTTCAGGGACGGAAGTGAAATGCATGCTATGTCGTTCCAGATATGCTAAACCCTAGTCTAACCTAAGGTCCCCATATCAGTCATATACTAAGCTTAGATCTGGGGGGGGCTGCCGAGTTCCGAACACCGCACTAAGCTATTCCTATTTCTAAGGATATAGCTCCCGACTCCTAAAGACGATATATATGGTCCAAACGATGGATGCATTCCTCTGAATTTAATACTTTATATTTTGCGTAATAATTTCCACGTTGTAGCACCCTTAGTTTCATAGCTTGGATTATTAAGCGCATTTGGTTCCACACAAACTGATTATTGAAGAAGCGCAGTATTACAAAGAGGACCTTCAATTTAGGATGAACCTTCAAGGTTTCATCGTGAACTCTTTAGCATTTGTATTGTGTTCGGCTCAGCGACATTTTTTGCTGGCTGAAATTTTGTAACAAAATTGTTGCAGGATT
Organism: Trileptium ribeirensis; assembly: GCA_030248225.1. Lineage (NCBI taxonomy): Eukaryota > Metazoa > Nematoda > Enoplea > Enoplida > Thoracostomopsidae > Trileptium > Trileptium ribeirensis. The sequence continues at coordinate 3,506 of JASANE010025971.1, forward strand.
GTAAACTCGTTTTTGAAAATGTGTAAATTTAATTTTGTACTAAAAAAGAGTAAAACAAGCGATTTTAGCGTAAAATGAGCTTCAAAATAAAGCATGAAATTGAAATTTAACCCTTAGATGAATCGATTACTGCCGTGTGTTTTATGAGTTTTATTTAAAGAAACACTATTTTGACGCAGTGCGTGTTTATTTTATCGTGGATTCGTCTTCATTACTAGTTGCGCCCGTTGAAAAGACCACAGCAGCGATAGTCTTGGAGGTGAGTTGTTTGTTTGATTAAAATTGCGAAGTAAGATATAGACCAGTAGAACACGAGCCATTGTTTTTGAAACTTAGTTGTGTGACTTAAACCGGATCATTTAGGTGAATTAGTAATTTAAATGCCCCGGTTTGTAGCCAGGAACCAACAGCCGCGAAAGGAGACACTAATGGCCTCATATTTTTGTTCAGTTCGATGGGGTTCAACATTTCGTTTATTGATCCTTGTCTGTTGTTATGCCTGCTCCTTTTAACTACATTTTGCTGATTAATTTAATCTTATTTAGCGTTTTGACCGTTTCATTTGATTAGTTTTAGGTTCTGCTCGTTCAATGAAGAACCGTCGTGGTAGTCTGATTCGGGACACAGCTTATATTTTTTGTATGATTCGTTTTGTTTGTGTGTTTAGTGCAATTATTTCCTTGGTTTTTAGATGACAAGCGAGAGACTGGTCTAGATTTTTCATCCAGTGTTCTGTAGTTGTTCCATAACCTACTAAGAGCTATTCCAGTTTGACGAATTATACTCTATAATTCCGATTATTTGGATACTCATGTTAATGTTGATACGAGCAAAATCAATTTAAGTCGCCTAAGCTTGTGCTTCACAGTTGACGTTGCAACTATATAATGATTCGCTAATTGAAAATCAGACGAGTCTAACTTGAAATGAACAATGTGATGTTGTCAACCAACACCTGGAAATGGTGTGAAACGTAGCTTATACGTTTATTATTGTTTGTTACCATAGTAACATACATTTGTATGTATGTGTGCATAAATATTCATATGTGTGTATTTATTTTTGTTGGTAAATATGTAAAAATTTACTTATACAGCAAGTGAAAACCTTCTAGTAATAGACGCAGTGCAATAATTGAGTTTTCACACTGCTACTTTGGTGGAAAAATAGTGCCCTGTTGAGGCTATCTAATATATGTAGGATTTGCAGTAGGCCATATTGTGCAACAATTATTGCTTATTGAGGTCAGTTTTATTTAATGATTAAACCTATATTAGTAGTAATTTTTTTAAGTTCTTAATATAACGATTCAGCGGCAACATAATTTGGACGGTGTATATAATTGTGGCTATGAGTATTTGATGAAAGCAATATTCGGTTTATGTTATTACTACAAGTATATAAATGTTGATTTATGTCATCCACACTATTAATTCGCTAATGCTTATCTTCCATCTATGTTACAGATGATAACCGGGAGCGTAGCCAAAAAATCTAAACTGGTGGGGCACCAAGGCTTTCTAGAGGGGCACAAGGTACCTGTAAATTCGAACTGGGTGGCAACCGAGCCAAACTGGGGGACGGCCCTCCGTGATACCCCCTTGGCGACGCCCTTGATGATAACGTCATTGAAACGGAGCGAGCGGAGCTTCTTCAAATAATGGCGAAATAACAAAAATTATTATGTGGCATTTGACAAATTGATGGACTTCTCTCAAATTTCTTCTATTCAACGCGTAATAGAATATAGTTGTGGACCGACGCTTTTTGTTTGCGCTGATGCAATTATTTCCTACCTATATCCTCATAAGGGCCGTACGAGCTGGAGACTTTTTGATTTTAGGAATTTGGGGTCTCTCAACATTTTAGGTTATAAATCTACAAGCACAGGATCCAAAAGTGTTAGAAGTCAGTTTGCAGCAGCTACCCAACAAAAAACCAATTTTTAGGTAAATATAAGGAACAAAGGAAATGCGTACGGTGTTATATGTTTGATAAGCGTTGCAGTGAGCTAAATTAGTTGCAAAATTTGCTTATATAACTCGTTTTTTTTCGAAAATTTGAGGTTATTTCGCGAAGGGGGGTGAAATGAAACGGTCACCTCATGATGCACCGGAACGCCGCGCCGGACACGCGAAAATCATCAGAAATTGGTGGAAAATTGGCAAAAAATCAGTGGGGAAATTACCCAAAAATGGGGGAAAATTGGGAAAAATTTTGAGTCCCAAATAATTTCGAAAATTTATCTACACCGTTTCCCGATGCGGTGGGGGGTCTATCCCATGGATCCGCCCTTGATGGGACCAGAGTTTGGAATGACAAAATGGTCAATAACTACAGTCCCTCTGTTTCCCCTCGTTTTGCGAGAGTTACCAATTTATTAATTTCAAAAGTTTTCGTCTTTTTGGTTATTAGAAGAAGGGGGTCCTACTCGTTTTGATGGATAAATAAAATAGCCGCAGCATTGTTATTGGACTATTGCCGGTGTATAATAATTGCTATTGTGGGTTGGCTTAAGTTAAATATCCGGGCTCTAAAATCGACAATTTTTTTCAAGAATTTGATTTCCTGAAAAAATAAAGTTATAATAGTTTTGAGGTCCCAAAACCCATTTTTTTGCATTATTTTCGTTCCAAGATTAGCCCCGAATCCTATTATAGGTGCTGCGCATCACTATGATAAAACAATGCTTTATGGTCATTGTAGCTAATCAGAATTCAGCAATTAAAACAAGACACGCAGTTGTAGGCAATGAACGCAGGAATATACGCCTAACTGTCATATCTGCTTTGTTTTCATCCCTTAACCAACATTTACAAACCGATTGAATGTTTGCCGTTGATATTTGTATGATCTTGCAGTCAAAGCATAGTGCTTCTGCTCGATGAGCCAGGAGCACTGCAGTTTCTGCAAGATCTTGGAGTCATTCACAGAGAAAGGATCTACCCAATGTCTCAAAGAGATATGAGCTCATCCCGTTGTCGTCTACAAATGGTGGTGTCCTCCAATGCACGCCAAAAGCTCTGTTATGATCAATTTGTCTCTTCAGCATATGTCGGTTATCATTTGAAAAGATCATTATGCTTATATACTTATGGGCGGCATAAGGGGTCTTTTTAGCCCTCCAGGCCCAAATTGGTCAATTTTGGGTACGTTTCCATTATCCCCCCAACCCGCGTTTGCCCACAAAAGGCCAGATTCCGGAAATTTTGGTATTTTTATGATCCTCTAGACCTCCGCTGATCATTTCATCTAAAAAAATCGATTTTTTTTAATTTTAGATTTTTTGGGTCCCAAGGTTCCCCCCTCGGGAACCCAAAAATTTTTTCATAAAAATTGGATTTTTACCCATCGTTCGACGCCTCTTGACGAGCTCAATCAAATGGTGTTATTTTTAAGGGGATCCGGTAACCAGATGCTAAGATATGGCCAAAAACTATCGAAGGCTGAGGGCCCAGCAACTAAAGAGTTTTTGGCTATAACTTAGGATACAGTTCGGATCCCGTTAAAAATAACATCATTCGATTCAGCTCGTCAAGACGCGTCGAATGATGGGCAAAAATCCAATGTTTAAGAAAAAATGTTTTGGGTTCCCGAGGGGGAACCTTGGGACCCAAAAAATCTAAAATTTTAAAAATTCGATTTTTAGCTGAAATGATCAGGGGGTCTCGAGGATGACAAAAACACCAAAATTTCCGGAATCTGCCCATTTTTGGGCAAACGTGGGCTGTGGGGGGGGATAACGGAAAAGAACCCAATTTTGGAGATACGGCGATAATTTTGGTATCATTCGACTGAGCTCGACGAGCTGGTTCAAAACATGTCCATTTCGGCTATGTTTAAAACAGCTTTTTTCGGTTCCTCGTGGTACCCAAAAATTTTCAAGATTTTTCTCTCGATGAATATATAATTTTATATATCATTAGAATAGCATTCACGAGCTGAGTCGAATGATAGCAAAATCAGCAGCATCGGTTCATGGGTGAGCTACTAAGCCTTCGGCTTAGGATTTCACACAAATACAATGACTCCTTAACGTGTAATCCGATTCAGGGAATTCTACCATGATTCGCCTCTCGTGAACGCGGTTCGAATGGTACATAAAATTACACATTTATCGAGAAAGTTTTTTTTGCGAAAATTTTGGCTACCAAGGCAACTCAAAAAATTGAAGTTTTTCTTTGAAATATGACCGAAGTGGTATATTTTCATCCAGTTGGACGAGTTGAATCGAGTGGTACCAAAAGTATTGCCGTGTGTTCAAAATTGACTAATTTCGGCCCGGGGGCGGGATGAAGGAAAAAGACCCAGAGAAGTATCCTAAAATAGAATGGAGCTTATAGTTGGCGCTTCTCATACGACAGAAATGCAGTACATGCGATTTGCGAAATATGTTCATGGAAGCTGTTGCAAGAGACGAATGTTTAAATTCGAAGCGATAATATCACCCGTCGTCGTAATCTTCCCGAGCTATGGGTGTTTGGAATTTACGGTATCTTATTTAAAGAAGGCTTTCTTCAATTCGCCGAAGGCAAAGCCGCCGACATACTCATTTCAATTGCTCTACGAATTATCGGCATAGGATCCATTTTGATCGCTGGAAAGCGTATCATGGTCTCGAAGTCCTGGGTTATTTTCATGAGACGGTTAATTATTCTAACAATTTCGTCTATCCTTTGACTGGGACGTACACAAATCACATTGAATGTTTCTGGATGGCTGCTACGAAACGGATCAAGACAATCTGCGCTAAGATCTGCTGCTACGAAACGGATCAAGACAATCTGCGGAAGATATGCTAAATATGCCGAAGAACTACGGAAGATATGCTACCATTCCACACGTTCCATCTTCCGCTCACATCGCTGAGCACAGTCCATGCTAAAAGCTGTATGGAAAAATTACGGATCAATTGAAGAATTTCCACCCTACCTACACAGTTGAAGAATTCCCCCTCCTACCGGTCTTAGGCTTAGGATTAGTGTATGTCTCATATATGGACCTTTTAGCTTAGGCCTAGGCTTAGGCTTAGTATATCGCGAACGACATGGCCTGCGTTTTATTTCCGTCCGTCAGGGTTACTTGGGCCAACACGGTTGATATTGATATGTAGTATATACTATGTGTAAGAATTTTCCCGTGGTACTCTGTGGAAGAATTCCCCCCTTAGTTTTTTGGGGGAAATTCTTCAACTAATCCAAAATTACTATCCCAAAAGCTTTCTCAGGCTCTACTATATAACACAGTGGTAACTAACTTTCTGGGCAGCTACTTAGTATCTATCACATGGTCATAACCGCAGTCGTGTGATGAGCCTATTTTAATTTAATTGACTCCAATGACCATAGAGGTGATGCTTAGGGCCTGGGAACGGGTTAAGGGCTAACGTTAGAACGGAAATAATAGATCAAAATGGTGTCCGGGACCCAAAAAACATCATGCCTTTATTTTTCTGGAAATCGAATTCCTAAAACGATTTTGACTCCCAAATATGTAACTTAAGCCAGTGGGACTTTGAAGGCACTCAGGGAGGAGTTCCAATTTGGACCAGACGAAATCGTCACTCAGCGCACAACACTTGCTTCGTTTGCGGTCTCTTTGCGAGCTTTAGTGAGTTACTAGTTGTTTTATCCAGTGGGGTAGGTAACCTTGTTGATATTTTTAAAGATGCGAGGTACTGCTATTGATTTAGTAGTACAAAATATATGCGGCATTAGCGGCGGTATTATGCGCTTTGGTTGTCGCGACCGGCAGCCGACAAAGCAGCAAGCATGGACAATATAGAAAACATGACGTGCAGCTGTCTTACGGCAGCCATTATTATTATTGTGAGCATGGGTTCATTGATCGTTGTCACTGCGTTACTAAAATAAAGAACATTTATTATTATTACTAACTAAGCTATGCTACTACTACTTTTAGCTTCGTTCTTGCTGCGCTGTATTTTAGGCTTTTTTTTCACGTTACTATTGAATCTGGCTTCATCATATTCTCAACGTTGCCAACCACACATATCCACAGATGGGGTACGGATAAAAGGGGTGAGGTCAAGCCTGACCAACGTACGAGCTATATATTCATAAATAATATTTGTTTTGTTTATTGTATATATTGATTATTAGGTGACAGTGGTGTTGGCTTGCCCATTCTCCCGGTCTTCAAAAATATGACGAAGAGTTTGGGGCTTGAGTAGGCTACTCGGAAGTGGTAGGGGCCGCGTTGTGGAAAAATTGACGTGGGCGAAATATGGAGGACCTTGTTAGGCAAAAGTGGGCTGACTACGTATTCGGCGCCTCTGCCCAGGCCTATATATTTATATATATCATATATACGCCAATAGACCCACAAATGAACATGTATATAAATTATACTGCGGGTTATGGATATGTGCGCTATATAAAATGCCGTCCGTATTCGACGAACATTTGTTACATATCTAATACACAATTTCATAGCTAACAAGAGCGCCTGTCTGAGTTGGTGGTATATACCTACATTATACGCGGCAGTAGTATAGCTTTAATCAGGTTTCAGCTTTCCGTATTATTATTATTACAATTACAATTATTCAATAGTGGTTGTAAGGACCGCAATATGTAACAATAATAATAATAATAGTAATAATAAGAGTTATGGCGTTTTGGCTCTATGAAAGCGCAATCGGAGAGAGCCGAGAGTTGATGACTTTGGGTTTCGTTTGTAGCAGTTACAGTTATATATTGTATATATATGTATAGAATAGTTGTAGTTATTACTGGAAAAGCTTTATTAATACACTCCGTACGCCGTATATGGGCTTAAAAGCTTAAGATAGATGGTGGGGAGCCTAGCCAGCGAGTGTGGTTTGGTTTGTGTGGGAAGCTATCATCGAACCCATATATCAAAGGCGAAAGCAACGACGACAAAACATCGCGAACCAACTTTTTTAGTTTTTTTTAAAGATTGGGCGATAGTTTTTGTTGATTTTAAAATAATCACGAGAGTCGAAGCTGGATACTGGCAGATTAACTGCGGTCTAGCAAGGATTTTAAGTTTTGTTTATTTGATTATTGGTTTTTTCTGTTCAAGTTTCTGTTGTCTATGAGTATTAGCATGGACGAGGAATTAATAAAAGATATATAAGCTAGGTTGAACAATATATAACAAGCTAGCTAGTAGAAGAAAACTACTAACCACGAATTGTCCATAGGGGCTTCCCCCCACTACTTACTGACAAGCATGAAAAAATTAACTGATGCGGTTATAATAAAATGAATATAAACTACTACTATGGTCCACACGTGCAAACGTTTTGTTCAAAATTTTATCAAAAATTTACTGCTATTTTTGTGTAAAAAAAGTGGCACATCGCGTTGCTTCAAACTTTTTTTTTTACAGTTTTCTGATAAATTTTGTTCTCAAAAATTTTCAAGACATCTTCCTCAACCCCTACAAGAAAAGTTTTGGACGGGGGTTCACACGCTCAAATTCATCAAGTAATACCAAGAAATGCTTTAACATATTTTGAGCTACACTTTTGGGCTCAGCTTAGTTGATACCGAATCTAATCGTAGGCCGTGTTGTCTCCCATTTGGTGAAAGTGATATGGGTTCTAGTTATAGGAAATAGCAGCAGTTGGTTGAATTGGGTCTTTGTGGCGGAAAAGCTGTGAGAAAGAAAAAAAGGGTTTTCTGAGTTTGTACCCGTCTTTGTGGATGCAATACAGTATACATACCGTACATGGGGTTTCCAAAAAACATGGGTATATATGTGATATGGAATGGGATTTATCCATGTGCATCGTACAAATCAATGATGTGATGTCTGCGAAAGTCTATCGATGTGGTATAAAGGAAACAAACCTCAAAATAATGTATATACGTAAAAACATCCTAAGACATTGTCAATGATATAGCTCTCGTATGACTATGGTACCTACTGGATTAGTATATATTTTTTATTCTTGAAGCAATTTAATGGACTGTGAAGTTTCGCAGCTAAGAATTTAACACCAGAGTCTCATATGGCAGTTTGATCGATGTTTTATAGGGCGACTGGGCAGCAAAGTCTGAGAATAAATTTGGACACAAATATAAACTACTTGCTGCAGTAGCTTCAGAAAGATAATATTATCACGGCAATACATTAAGAGCCCCGTAACTGTAGAAACCAACGGACGAAATGTAAACGTTTTGTGACATTTTAAATCTGGTTGCCTCGAAACGATTTCAAGGGTGCGTACTACAATTTTTTTATGGATTGACAATCCATGCACATTCTTTATCTCAACGCTGAGCAAATGCGTGTACATCGCAAGTTCCTGGATACAGACGCGTTGCATGAACCTTCAAACCGTTGTTGTTTTACTCCAAACATCTTTTCAGAAAGGCTCAAATCGGTTGGTTAGAACTTACACAGAACATTTTATACTATTCCGACAACCATGGAAGTCATGTTGTTTGGAGAACTGAAATCCCGTTGCTTATAAAAAATTTGAGATACCCAATTGAAAAACAAACAGACCGTGTGTTCATTTCGAACGGTATATATACATCGATTTTGCAACTATACAAAAATATTGCTTTATATCGTCTTTATCGATAGATTCTAACAAATCCAAAATTCCGTTAAATTAAATAATATAATTGAGCAATATGTTTGTATTTTCTAAGGCTCTCGATCGGTTTTTTTTCGCTCTGGACCACAAAATTCTCTGCATTTTCCCAATACAATGTATGCGGTACTAAAGCCTACGGTGTAACATTATATCTTTAAAAAGAACAACTATATCTAAGTGGTAATTAAGTGGTAACTTATATAATCCCGAACGTTATACCTATAACTGCGATAAAGCAGACATATGCTGCTTTAAAACTAGATGCCATTCCATTTTGTGTATATATATATATATTGTTCAAATTGTCTTTTGAATCAAATATCCTCGTCTCTGAATGATTATTTATATTCTGAGTTGGAGAATCCCGCGACATGGCTGCTAGTTACTCCATAATGAACGAAACGTAGGTCAAAACCCGAATCAAGCGGACCACGGGCTTAAGGGTGTACCTAGGATTTTGTCTTGAAGGACGTCCGACGTTAAACCAAAACTGGGTTGCATCATGCATCACTTCGTTAAGTTTTGCTTTGCTTTAATTTCCTTCTTAATATAGGTTCTGGCTCAAATAGATCCGGCTGGTTGGCATCTCCACTTTCCCAAATTTAGCGAAAACCGTTTTTCACAGGAGCGATATGATTGATAAAAATATTACAACCTTTGCCTTGGGTCTGAACGACACACCTCTTCCTCCGCGTGCGCCAGTCTCTCGGCGACCGTCTTCATATCGATTCTGGCGCAAAGAGATCCGGATGGTGGGCATCTCCACATTCTTAAATTTTGGTGACAAGGGACTATATAATTGATAAAACTGCGGCCTCTGCCTTGGGTCTGAACCAACCCCCTCCCGCCTCGGTTGCCCCGCTCTCTTCGCGACCGTTTTATCTGTTGGTATTTGTTTCATAGTTTTTGAAATTATGTTTAAACGGTTGTTTGTTCCGTTTGTTCTTAAGGATTATCACGGTTTTGTCATCGCAGTTATTAAATTGTATTTAACTGCGTTTGCAGGTGAAGGGCAACCTTACTACCTGAACGGGTGGGGGAACAGAAAAATTGTAAAAATTTCGAGACTTGATCAACGCCATAACATAAACTTCGAAATCGTTTGGGAAGGGTGGGCACGGTATAATGCTCCCATCTCTTTGGGTACGTACGTCCATGCTTGATTAATATTTTCTATTATTTCTATTCTTTCTCTTTTCTCACTCTCGATTTTTGAGTCATTTTTCTTTTACATCCATCAAAACAGATGCAATGATCGTTAGTTGTCTTCATTTCCGTTATAGATTTATAATTGCTCGTTGTCAAACTTCCATCCATCTATCGGCCCATGTGAACTTTAGGGGCGGAAGTATAATGCATGCCATGGCGTTCTCGATATATATACTAAGCGTAACCCTTAGTCTTAGCCTAAGCTAAGGTCCCTATATGAACCATGTACTAAGCCTAAGCGTAAGTCGATGGCTGCCGCCCCCCGAACCCCCCGCTCTAAGCTGTTCTTTTTTCTAACGTTATAGCGTCCGGCCCCTAAAATTCACCATATCTATCCAATCCATGCATTCTTGTATGTATCCATGCTGGATGCATACAAGTGTAGGCGTTTCTTGTTTGTTGGATGCATTTTATAAAAGCATTTGTAATTTTCGATTCATGTTCTTAAATTATATATATAAACGCGACATCTTTGCTTGCGTTTTCAACGTTTTTCTATTCATGATTTCAGTTTTGTTTTGGTGATCAAGGACCACCAATGGCGGTATAATATATAGTATATGTCTTGTTCGTTTCGTTTGTCCAGCTTTACACGGCAGTATAATAAAAACTGAACAGGAATGATTTAGCAGTATATGGTTACATTTTGTCGCCTTCATCATCTGCCTGTAACATTGCTTTCATTGACTTAGGTTCATACGTAGTGTCATCGAATTGGCGTATACAACGGCTACCGATTTTACTACCAGCCCAGTCAAGGATTGTAGACCATCCTAGCATGTTTTAAATGCATAGCTCTGTTGTGGGTGAAACTTTGTTTTCGGACTTTGTCGGCCAGTCCCTTTAGAAGAGCGGTGACTGCCCTGCGATGCGGGACTAGGGGTAAATACATAGGGGCAGATACCGGGGATGAGTGGTACGTGTCCGGTCAATCATGTAGTAACGTGGCGCCAAAGCCTCTGTTTCGGTACCACATGAGAGCAAT
>JASANE010025974.1:0-17102 GCA_030248225.1 Trileptium ribeirensis
AAGCGGCCCTGTTACACTAAGAGGTGCGCGGAAAACGTGGAGTTAGAGATATAAATATTGTAAAACGTAATTTAATATTTCGCACAAGAACTGAAACCGCGATGAAGTTAGTAATTATTTACATAGTGCTAAATAATAAACATCGGCTCATAAAAGATATTTGAACTTTCTTCCACATTAAATAGGGTGACGGAATGAATAGCATAACCCAACACGCTATAAATCTTTATGTGAGCTTAAAAGATATCGTTTGGGATGAGGCTTGCCACAGCGAATACATGAAAACGTGTTAAAACTACAAATATGTGCAATCTGCCAATGATCATATTTATATTTTATATGTTAAGCTTTCAGTGCGAAGGTAAAATAGTTTAGCAAAACCCAAGAAAACGACGTTCGTCTTCCTTCAATAACCTCTACTTTTCCGCAAAAATAGCGAATGATTATGGCCTTTAATAGGTTATCGTAATAATATAATTTTTTAGCCTGATTGTTTTCTAATAAAAATGGATGCTGTTTCCTAAGTTTAAATTTTCTTGTTTATGTTCCTTTTGAATGTTTCGAGAAACACACGTCCGGCATAAGTTAACACAGCCCATATATTGAGGCAGTATAAAGGAACTGTCGGTCACAGTCACATTAAACGTAAAATTTGAACTAAATCCTTCCGCTTAAAGCTAAGATAAGAGCGGTAACAGTAATGCATGAGCTGATTTTATATCGACACATGATGCTTGTTCAAATATTGTTCCCGAAAGGTTGGGGGGCTTGCACTAGCTATGCAGTAATTTCGCTGATTTTTAATTCATCAAAATATTAATTTTTGATGTTATACTTTTTATAGTGCCGCTTTTAATGTATTTACCACGATCGATGTATGATTCCATATGACCAATACACTTGGCTACAACGTGAAGTAGCCTTTTATCATGCTGCTCTTTTTTCTTCAAGAGCTAGAACAGTCAAACACTCTTTTTGCAGAGTCTGGTATTACCTATGGTAAACGTAGCGGTAAAGCGTCTCGACAGACACACTTCCGCACTATACTATACACATACTGATCAATGTGCACGTAATATAAATACGTCCTCAACTGATACTGAAGCAAAATTCTCGCTTGTAGCAATATTACCACATGTCTTGTCTCCTAAATAGTGCCCAGATTTCGAATTTATCTCACACATATTCTCTCCAAGATGTCAAATTAGCAATGGCTTAATAAACTTTTGCTTGTGGAGAACCTTTGGGCTCTTTGTAAATATGTTTTATTCTAACTAAGCATCTGAGATATGACTATGAAACCAAACAATTTGACAGCATTGACATCGAGTTATTTATATACATAGTGTAGGGAAGCCTAAACTTTTATGAACAAAATCTTACAATTATCACGCGTAAATCTCTGATAAAATCTAACCTATGCGACTCCTATATGTCTACAAAGCTATGAATATGTAGTATGTGTGCCCAAACTATCCAAAGTATATTATGTGGCAGTATACTCAAGGGAGTATTTGTTGAAAACGGCGAGTAGGACCATGAGGTCTACCATAGACAGATAGAGTATCTATGGTATCTTAAAGTATAAGTACGAAACAATACTATCGAAGCTTCCAAAAGGAAAGGCATTAACGCCATTCTCTGCAATGTACTTAACTCTTAAGCCACAGGAAGACGACTAAACGCCTCTAGTAGGATGGTACCACAGTTATACCGAAACCCTAATTAGTTTCCCAATTGCTACCTGGCACCAGTGTGCTTATACAAAGTGCTTAGAAATTTTTTAACACAAAATAGAGCTACTTACCAGCGGTAACTGCATCGGAGAGATCTCCTAGACTGAGCCGCGCATCTGTCTTATATAGCGCTTACTTCCCACCTAAAATGTACAGTTTCGTGATACTATTAATTGCTAGGTGTTTATTGCAAGAAATATTTGTACTTCCGCAGTCTTTATTTCTATTGATATCATCTTAAACCATGGGGTATTATTTAGTTCTTAAGTTCTCACTATCAGGAACCCACAAATTTAACACACAATAATTCGCTACAATAATTTTTGTTAAATGCTTTTAATTTATTTAATTTTATTAAAAAATGTTTGTGCAAAAACAATAGCAAAACTATATCACACTTTAGTACCACGATAAAACTGTACCTATCTACAGTGGAGATCACAAAACATAACAGTTCAAATACTAAATATTGTTTTATTATACTATATGAATTAACACGCGTAAGTGCCGCTACAGTCCATATACATGTAAAAGTTCCAGCTCTACAATCTGACAATCTCATGCAACCGATTAAAAAGACGTTTGCCCTCAGGAATATAACGCTTAAACTCAAATCCAATACACAAATTAAGACCGTTCTAGTTAGCAGATTCAAAGCCTAGTTCTGTATTGGTTCGTTTCCAAAAGCTTAACGTTTACGGCGTACAAAATAGTTGCAATGTCAGTTTAGCTAACCAAAAGAAAACGTTAAACGAATCCTGTTGTAGCGATCGTTGAATTTTCAGGACTCCGATGTTTACGATTAAGTTGTAACACATACTATGTCCAATTTACACCACAGTTAAGCACTTGACACACTATCTTTTTGCAAATATTAGCACCACATTAGGTTTAAAGTTAGCCTGTTGAAAAATTCTGTTTTGCAAAAATTACCGAGCTTACTGCTCTTAGGCACAATCACTATTACTAAAATGTTACATCGAATATATAAGTGTGGAAATAATCGACTGTTATGCAAATCTAAGTGGTCCCTTCTGCCAATATGATGTAGCATAATTACAGAAAAGAAAATAAAAGCCCATGATTTAAGCGAAACGCAAAAAATATTTAATTAAAACCAAAATTGATTTCAGTGCTTTAATTAAAGCATGATTGAAAATATTTGTAATCTAAATTCAAAGTTAAGGGTTAAACATCATGAACGCAATAGTACAACACCGTCATTGCAGACGAATCATTAAAAGCAATTGCCATATTTATGTATCTTGATTTGGCTGCCGAATTATACTGCAACTAAAAATTAGCAGTTTGCGAACATTATTTCGGCAGAGCAACAGTAATCCGTATGTTTAAGTTGAGTTGATCTCTTGATTACAAAATACGATTACTGCAGGTAATTATTAGCAGATAACGTGTGATAATTCAGCCACTGAAATGTTTTGGTGAATAACTTATTATATATACGAATCAAATCATAACGGCGCTACAGTGAGGCACGTGGAATCCCGAGAGACCAAGGCATGCTTTCTCATAAATCATAATTTTAATTGGTGAACGGCACTCGTAGATGAAATTCCCAAAACGTCAACAAAATTCGAGGAATGACTCGCGCATTCATGGCAACGAAAGTTATAACAGATTAAGTAACGAAACTGCTTTCAAATGCACTGGAGCTAAAGTCTTCACACAAAAAACGCAAGCCTAACAAGTTTCAAATATTTTCGAAGGTAATACTCGTAAAGGACACACTCACAATGCATTTTCCAAGTCTAAACACATTTTTGAGATTCAAAAAAATCAAAGTCTGAGGGCAGATTGTAATTGTTGTAAATTCCACACGTTGTTTTTAATCAATGTTCCGTCATAGTATAGTTTGTAATCTGTTTATGTGGGGGACGCTTACAGTAAAAACCTACCATTGTGAAATGGTCCTTTGACCGCGGTCAAATTGTCAATACTGCTATAAAGGTGTATGGAGCAAATGATTTTATAGCGAGTTTGGAATTTGTTTCAAACGATTTCGCTGTAGGCGCACTCCACTATATAAAGAACAGATAGCTTTTTACATGTGTAAATGGACACTTTTTAAAGGTGGTACGTAGTAAAACAAAGATTATACCGGTTGCTTTCAAAAAATATCGCATCAAAAGTTCCAAGCTATTACACTCCATGAAAATGAAATGTACATTTAGACTTCATGTTAACAGCTCAAACAACGAATGTAAAAGTAGCTGGCAAATACCAAATTGACACACCCGGTAGTGACCATTACCAGAGGCAGGAATCACAGCTATCCAAATTATTTCAGAGGCTGCGCTTTTAATATAAACAACATAAAAAACTGAATAACAAACACCGAGCGATCTAACTTTCACACATTAAAGAATAAAATCGAATTGTCCGGGTCACAAATTTGATCAATATTTTTCTTTACAGATAAAAAGCACACATAATACAAACGACATGACGCCAAGGCAGGTATTGATATTGTCAAAACAAAAACCCATATCGTGACGCGAAACATTGTAATTAAAGCTGGATACGCCACATGATTAATAAGGTATTGTTATAGTCGATAAGCGGAAATCGCGATGACAGACACCGAGAAATCAAAAAACCGCCGCAGATAAAATTACGACTCTTGTGAACTGAACTTTTAAATTTTGACTTCTGAAATTATGCAAATTTTTTTGTAAATTTAGCTAATTTATGTTGTGTGTTATTATAGAATATTAAATAAAAAAGTTTAGCAGCAAAGTTAGCCTAAACTCTGCTGTGCAATACTGCCATAGGGAGGCTATCATTGGCTACATTTCATGTTACCCTCTTCCACTGTAATAATAGCCCGCATAATCCAAGATCGACACGTCGTTTCTAGCAGATCTAAAACGTTTCTAACTGTTTCAATTGATTCGTCTTAGCTAGCTATATATTCAGCGTTTGAGCAAAATTTCACCGGAATCTACGGTTTCGTTCAGTGAGAATCGCTTATTATTACTTTGAAGCTAATATTATAGTTGATCAGCATCGTGTCATAGCAAACTGGTAGCACTTTTATATTTATTTGGCAAGCACTAGACTTTTTTCATGTAGTTTCTGAAATCATACATGTACAGGGTTGCATTCTCATCTGCGATGTAGCCCCAGTGGCGTAGCCAGACATTTTGATTGGGGGACGGACCTAATTTTTGGAAGGTTGCTTTTGTCGGTAGTTTTTACACATCAATGTAAAGCGCTCAATTGCATTGAATTAAAATAACCATGCGAAGCGCGGAAATTTCTTCCCGATGTTTTCTTTTTGGAAACCACAAGTGCCTTTTTTCATTTTTTCATTTTTCATTTTTTTTCATTTTTTCATTTCATCCACTTTGAAAAATACAATCATAATAAGGGAGACTTTACCAAAATTTTCACCGGTAACTTTGGATTGGGGGCCTCTGGCTACGCCCCTGTGTAGCTTACGTCAGTTGAGCTATCTATATATTACTAACTTTTTCTTAATACCCGTTTTTTGAGAACACTACTTCGCAAAATAACGTGTATTAAGCAAACAGTTAACAATATATAGTTAACAGAACATACGTAGTGCAGCACTGTTTTACGTTTTCAACATGGATTGGCAAAATATGAATACAAAACTTATAAAAATAATGAATCCTTGGTGTTCCAGAGTGGACCGCTCGGTGCAGCTGCTAAAGTAAAGAACTCAATCATAGACTCCCTCAAGCCAAAACCTTGTAGTGGCAACAAAACCTGTTTGATATCGTGCAGCGTTCGTCCGTAAAACTAATTTGATTATGCAAATCAGCGTATTACTAGTCGGGCATGACAGTCTATATATATCGACAGCAGTTCAGTGATGGAGCGGAGTCATAGTTTGCTTTAACTTGGTTCACGTTAACCACTGCAACTTCTAGCCGTGTGTTTTGGTTTGCACCATTCGGTGCTTTGTATTAAATACATTTTGGCAACTGTGTCAGGTTTTGTGCCACTTTAGTTCCGATCGCTCAACGGGGAACGCTCGAATCAACGATCAAGTACAACAGTCGTATCGATCGAACCAAAGACGATGGGCCGACTAAGAAGAAGATAAACTGAAGGTTAATTGAAACCGAAAAGAACATTGATTAATTGATTATTTGATTAAAGTAGTAGGAAATAGTTCCTACAACCTAAAGCTATTTGTTTAGATATCACACATTCAAAGAGTACAGCTTACTGCGCATTTACAGATTTTAGGAAAGAGTCCAGGTGAGTTGACCTGAATCCTGTCTGTGTAATTTTGATATGAACTGCAAATTCGATAAACATATGAAGACATAATATGTTCGAGCTGAAGAAGTTGAATGCAATTTAGACTTCATTCGAGCCTAGCTTTATCAAATGAAGACGTATCAAGACACATGAATATACATAGTAGTTGAGCAGAGCCTAGCTTGCCGATTTATGTGTTGCAAATTATACTTGTTAGCCATTATTTAGCTTTGTTTTTTTCGTTAATAAACGATTTTTGCAGGTCTAGATTTATTGTTTACTTACACCCACTTCGTTTTTGATTAAAATGATAACTTCGAATCTTACACAGATAGCAGAATGAGAATATAAAATTTAAATCTAAGAGAAACAAATGTCAGACCGTAAAAGGCCAAATAAACCCTATAAATTATAATAGCACAATTTACGCACGGCAGCAACCGGTAAATAATTTTAATATTATGACATAAATATAAATTATATAATGCAGCATTATTTAAACATAAAAAGTATACAACTCTTTTATTATTTGTTTCAATTATATATTCTTACAATTTATTTGTTCCTTTATATGTAATGTATGTATCAAAAGCAATTATACACTAAAACTATCAATCATTGAAATACACAATATAAATAGTATATATGCCGCAGTTTTGAGAGCGAAATATGTGTTTTCGGCAAGCTTTTGTGAGTGTGAGTTTGTGCCATTTTATACGTCTGCTTTCACTGGAGAACGGTTAAAGCTATAATAGTGAAGCTTCACACTGACGAATGAGGAAAACACAGCTGCTTAGGTTTTGTCAAAAATTTATATTATTTTTCTCTTCTAAACTATGATGACGACGAGAGTTAACTTTGTTTTGTGTACGAATTTTAAACTTACTGCTCTCCCTCGACTTGCGGCGTTCCGTGTTGCGCAACTTACCACCGGCACATCAATAGTAGTGTAGCTATAGCTTTCGGCGATTAGCTCGATGAAAACTTTTCTTAATTCGTCACGGTCCGATCTGACGATTTTAGCCTCGCATGCGGCTGTTTTATAGTTACAAAAACAAGTAATTGACTATATTTTGTACTATAAGTCGTTTATTATCATAGATTCGTAAGAATGTGTAGTTTATATATTTGGCTAGAATGGCAGATATATATGAAGTACGCATGTTCTAATAATAACAGATTCCACGTGCAAGGTCATGGGAAGCTGAACATGTGGGGACAAGTTTTTTATCAAAGTGCGCCACACATTGTGTATTTAAGTTTTTCACATTTAAATTGATATTAAATATCCATTATACAATCGCTTTTCTAAATATTGCAAAAAAGATACTCCTGTACAAAGAAGCTGCTCCTTAGCTACGAAATAAATGTATACTTTAGTTAGGAATTTTTTGTCGCGGGAATGATGCGACTGGTATACATTTAAAATGTGAGATAGTATGATTAAATCATTTTTGATACAGAAGTAGATACGCAACAAAATCTTTGCCCATTTTAGTTGACGTGAGAAGTCTAGTTTGTTGTGCTTTATCTGGAAATATTGCCGTACAAAATTGTAAATGCTTGTGCCAATCAGCATTTGTATACCTAGCAAAAGTTAGTTGTTTTGGTAATTGTTAAGCACTGTTGTGTAAAATCTTTACTGGATCTTCTCCAATTTTGAAGTGTTAGTAAGTGACTATTTTTCGAATATTATTACATCGATATTCAGTTATGTGGTTAGTTGTGTTCAACACATATAGGACGCCACCTTCAGAGTATAAACGAGTTTTCTATTGCTTTATTGCAGAATTTATGTTTTTCTATGTTCGTCTAAATTCTTTGCAACGTGTTTGAATACGCGCATTTACAATTTTTTCAACTATTACGAACAAACCCTACGTAAAGCCATGCCAAGAAAGAAATAGCTAGCTGCCGAATTTATTTAAAATGGCTACGCATAGCGGAACATTGTGATTGTTTATAGGTAAAATTTATATGCAGAGCATATCATATTGTCGGGTGCGTGAAATAATTTTGTTTTTGGAAAAGAACGTATTCTCAACGTTTTATCATGAAACTGCTGCGTCAAACGTTTACACTGTTTAGTTCGAATATTATATATGTTACAAAATCTGTATAAAATTTTCTCGCAAAAATTAAATGTATATTATTATTATTGGTATCTGGAGCGGGGGCAGGGGGTACCGCTGCTGGTTGGACACCACTCAAGCTGTATTCCTCCTGTTCTGAATGCCAAGCTTCCATAGCGCCGAAGGCGCGTGGAAAATTTTAATAAAACTCTGAAAATTGAGAAAAATTTGGCAAAAATTGGCACAAATTTCAAAAATTGATGAAAGATTTAGCATTTTCTTTCCTTCCCAGGGCCACACTCTGAGAACCTCAGAGGGCCAAACACCTACCCTGAGGTACTCCCGTCACGCCGAACCGTCTGCCCTTCGAATTGACGGACCTTCGACAACTATGATAAATGTGCACATAATGTATTTATATATAATTTACCATTTATACAAGAAAGATTTTTTGTATTTCACTTCATACAATATTATCTTTATGAGTATGGTATTCAGTTATATATACATTAATTTATAGAGTCCAATTCACTTGTTTAACTAGTTGGGTTAATTATTTCCAAATTCATAGTGCTACACATATTTCTTTCATTTGAAGCATTTAATGCATGTAATACATGCTACGTTGCAGTGAACCAGCAATGTTTTTTACGGCACCGACAACTTACAATCGGCCGAAAAATCATTTGTCCACGTATGTAGTCGATTAAACGCATGATTAATGACCATTTAAGCGGTGAGCTATTATAAAACTATATTTTCTTTTATATATATGTACCAAGCAAAAAACAAAAGCTTTTCACGCTGATAATAAAAATAGCGAGACCAAATACATAAATCTTTTGCGGCCAATTTTTATCGGCAGTTCAAAATGTATAAATGCTGTATTTCTTGCACTACATGGAATTAGGCAGGCTAGTTTATAACACAATTTATTGGCGAACCTATTCACGTTGTTTAGCTGTGCAAACTATTATATAACAATTATATTAATAGTCGTAGTATTAACCGTTAAATCTGGCCGGGATTGTACACTCGCCATCACTGTTCAACTTATTTAAGTCTAACGTTTTGATCACATTGTTACAGCAATTTATAGTCGGCAATGCTAGTTTTCTGGATAACATCCGAGACATACAGTTAGAGATATCCTAAAAATCTACATAAATATTGAAGCTGGTATCATGAGACATGTGGCTGAAAAGGACGCAGGTTCCTTTTGATCATGTCATTTTGACAGATTTTTGACATAAACAACAATGTTAACCAAGAATACTCGAGCATCGAGATCATAAGACGCACGTTCTGGCGAGACAATTGTGCTATTATAGAGTTGCTTTGTAATTTTACTCCTACGAGAACAAAAAGTGAGAAAAGAGTTCATAATGCCAGTTTTTTTGGTTTTTTCTATTTGTGCGAAACGCAGAAGCCTATTACTACACTATTTAATTTGTCTTGTCCAAGTCGTTTCAAGTTTAGGTTTAATAGGATTAGTTGGTAAATTAGAGTTTATCTTGACAACCATTATTACTACAAAAATATGTTTTTGCCATTTAACATAATTTGTGCTGTGAATATTTTAAGGTATCCAATGATTTATGTAAACATTAAAATTTGACTGTAAGTGCTCGTCGTTCATGTATTGCCACGCGACAAGGCAAACTGACATTTTATAACCTATTCTGTGGAAATGCAAACTTGTGAATTTTAGACAGAACTAATCTGTGTTAATGATGTGCCGAAAGTTTCGTACAATTCCCACAAATTGTAAGTCTTGCGAACCGTTCCCCTACTGCTGTGGAATCAAAATTTTATAGTCGTCTGTTGACTATTTCACCGTGGATTTGTTTTCTTATTACACGTTTGCATAAGTAACGTTCCGTGGGTTACATTAATTACTAAACTTGTCATGTTGAATCTTATTCCTGATGCTCTACGATATTGCAAGTCATTTATGTTACGGTGATGGAAAAGAATCCATTATATAAACAGGATTGCACTTGTACAGGAGTCTGTTCTGAAATTAAAATGCACGCTTTAGACATTTAAAAACAACTAATTTATTGCCAATCATATTTGTGGTTTTAGTGCACTTTGAACATGATAAATGGGCAAAGATGATGTAATACTGAAGGTCATGACAGGCAACAGGCTAATTGGAGATATATTGTCGTTAAGACTGACAAGGGTTGTTAACTTCAGGGAAAATGTTTAATAAATTCCCAAAAAAACAATTTTACGTATTTTTTAGTTATTTTCAATTTGAAACCACCTTGGCTAAAAAATTTCGAACGATGAACATTAAATTCTACAATCAACTAAAATCAGACTAAATTAGCAAAGCTAAATTTTTGTTTAAATATTTAAATATAAATAAGGAAAGAGGTATTCATCTATGAAAACATATGTGAAACTAAGTAACAGAACTGAAACTTTTTAAGAATATTCACGGTGTTACTAGTTTATATTAAATCCGATGCTATCGAAATTATTTACATATTATATATATGGAGTTTTCACGATATGTCCGATCCTATTCGATGCATTTCAATCTGATCCGATTGGATAGAGCATGCGGAATTGTACCTGATCCGCATCGGGTGATTTCTCTCGAAGAACTGCGTACACATATGCATTGAATCTATGGTAGTCGGATAGTTTGATTGCATCAGTTTGATCGCATTTGATCATGTCGGCCCGGTACTATGTGACGACCAATCGGATCGGGTCGGAACAGACCGGGTCACATCGACTTTGATCGGACGTAGCATGAACACAGCCTTTAGCATTCCATGCTATACATGTTCATGAAGGAGGGTTGTCATGTGAATTGATTTTGAATTCCCATCCCACCCAGTTCCTACAAGATTTATGGGAATTCCCATGGGAATACCGATAGAGTACTTTTTGTGGCCAGTCCATCGAAACATGCTGGGAAGATTGAATTATAGAAGATATCAATGCTACGTGCAGGATATGATATGAATTTTTATTAGAAGACAATTTTACCGACTCATCAATGCTTTATTGTATAAAACAAATGGTTAACCTCAGATTTACTGTGTGAATGAGGTAAAAAGCCAATCTGAGTGTTCAATTAAGAAATTGACAAATGTCCCCGAAAACTGGCTCAAAATTTCCCTAATACAGGCGGCGGCACCCCGACAGATATGATCCTTCGCAAACATCGCGGTGTCTAAATCGCTGCCGTTGAAATA
The DNA here is from genome assembly GCA_030248225.1 of Trileptium ribeirensis. Taxonomy (NCBI): domain Eukaryota; kingdom Metazoa; phylum Nematoda; class Enoplea; order Enoplida; family Thoracostomopsidae; genus Trileptium; species Trileptium ribeirensis. The sequence goes on from JASANE010025974.1 coordinate 11,281, forward strand.
GAGCCATGTAAGATCGAGGAATACAAAATTTGAAATTCGCTCGTTCATGTCTTCGAAAAACGTGTTAAGTTTGTATGCAGCCTGTCCTTCTCTCTTGAACTGATGAAACTGCTCGGGGACATTTGGTGAATCTTCTGCTTTCGCCATGGGCGGAACAAGAAGCGGCAGTGAGATCTGAACAAAGATGACATCCGGATGTTTGCAGTAGATATTACGCAAGGCAGCGCCAAATAACTTCGTTATTGTTGTAAGACACCGTGGGATTCGTTGACGTCGACTTTTGCCGGGCTGAGTTGCCATAAGATATGTTAGTATCATGTTTGCTAGTTTCAAAGGAAAAGTTAGTACCTTGGGTGGAGTGTTCAAAATGGGGCAACGTTTGTACCCAGTAACCCAACATCTGTACGGAAACTAGAGAACCCAGTTAGTATCTAGCAGTAGATGTCTGGGCCCTTGGTTGGCTGTCATCCTGGCTATCGGGCGCGTCGCCTATGGCGATGAGGATATTAAGCAATGCTTATGTGCACCACATGCGCCATGCTCAGCAGTGAACTTGATTCACCGTGGATCAACGTGGACCAAGAATTTGCACTTGCGTGAATTATTTGGAGCGGATAAAATAGTTTTCAATCGTTTCCAAATATTTCCATGTGGGAATTGAATTCCCATGGGAATCAAAATAATTCCCATCCCATCCCAATGGGAATTCCCATTCCCATGACCACCCTGTGGGACAGGGACTGTATCCAACCTCTGACGTTCGGACCCCCTCGGGTCCTCGCCGATCCCCAGCCTGATGCCCCTGGTGCTCCGAAGGACCCAATCGCCCACTCGGGCCGAATTTGCGCGGAAACTTTTAGGAAAATGCGAAAAATTGGGCGAAATTGGTGGAAAATTGGCAAAACGTGGGAAGAATGGGTAAAATGAATGCCAAATAATTTGAAAATTTGAGTTCAAAAAATTTCAAAAATTTATCTCCCCCAGACGATCCCCTCCCGCAGACACCCTGATTCTCCCTTTCCACAATCCCCCGTCGCACACGCTATCCCCCTTGGACTTTGGACCTCGCCCATATACGTTCGATACCGTATGTATAATAAATGACTCACCTGATGTTCTGAATATTTCTGCCATTTTTCGACATGCATATGTAGCGGTCCTTCGAATAATCAAGGCAGTGGTGGTCCCTCGACACAAAAGAATCCGGACAAGCCCCGAGTCGCTGATGTCGCGAAGTGATTGGTTAGCAATGCCACGTCAATCAGTCTGAAGTGCTGCCGATGCATGATTGGTTGATCTTTGACTATGTGCCACTAAATTTGCTGTAAAACTCTTATTGGATATTTCTTTGATTCCTCTGTATATATAAATCCCGAATTTGTAAAATAAATTTAATATTGTTCAGTTACTTTACATCGGCTTATTAGACTTAGATAGTGTCTACATTTGGTGAACCCGATGTGATCTTGTCCATGTTCTGTTTATTCTTTCGTTTTACTTTGCTGCATCGTCGTTAGCTTTGCTGTTCTGCTTCTGCCGAGGTTCGTCCTTCTGCCTTCTTCCGGACGAGTCCGCCAACAAACGAGTCTGCCGACAACAGGGTCCAGCGCAAGCCTTGATCAACAACGTCGTGATCAACGCCAACCATGGACGACGGGAAGGTAAATGCAGATGTTGCGGCGGTTTCCCTCAAGCTGCCGCCCTTTTGGCCTTCAGATCCGGAATTATGGTTCGCCCAGGTTGAGGCTCAATTCAATACCCGGGCAATCACAACGCAATCGACAAAATTCAACTACGTCATCTCCTCGTTGGCTCCCGAGCATGCAACCGAGGTACGGGACTTTCTCGTCAAACCTCCGGTCGACAGGCCGTATGACGTACTCAAGGAACAACTGGTCCAACGTCTCACTGCATCGGAGCAACGCCGACTTCAACAATTGCTGACAGCCGAGGAGATGGGTGACCGGAAACCAACACAGCTGCTCCGCCACATGCGACAGCTACTCGGAGCTCAATCCTCGTCACTAGACGAATCAATCCTGCGCCAGCTGTTTCTCCAACGTCTATCACCCAATGTCCAAGCGATTTTGGCTGCGACTGAAACAACGTCATTAGATGCTACCGCTACATTGGCTGATCGAATTATCGAGGTGTCACAGTCAAGTGTATCCGCCGTTCGGAGCAATGATGATGGCACGACAACGTCAGCCCTGATCACCGTGGTCAAATCGTAGCGGAGCGAGGTGGAGCAACTACGGCAGCAACTGTCTGGTTTCAGGATAGATCAACGACCATCAAGACGGCGAACACCGACCCCGAGACGAAACAATCGTTACAATCGATCAGTCACTCCCGCCGCGAACATGGACGATGGGCGTTGCTGGTATCATCAACGATTTGGAGCCATGCAACGAAATGTCGAGCGCCGTGTTCTATGTCGGGAAAAGGCAACGCGGGACACTAGCAACGACGAGTAGCCCCGCTCTACCCAAAAACCAAACTCGTTTGTTTTTTATCACCGACCGATCAACCGGGTCACGATTTCTCATCGACACCGGCGCTCAGGTCTCAGCGGTCAAAGCCTCTTCCGAGGATCGTCGTCGAAATGAATCGACCGCCCCTTTGAAGGCTGCAAACGACTCCATCATACAAACCTATGGTCAGCGTTCAATAACCCTCGATTTGGGCATCAGACGCACCATCCGGTGGATCTTTATCATCGCCACCGTTTCTCATTCCATCATCGGAGCAGACCTGTCACATTTAGACTTACTTCCGGATATCTGTCGATGCAAACTTCACGATGCAGTCACTCTGTTGTCAGTGAAAGGAGTCCATCCGATCAACAGACCCTGGGAATAACGACCGTCGCCAAGGCATCGTCTTCCATTTATAGCCGCATCCTCGAGGAATTTCCCAGTGTCACTATGCCGGCGAACCTCAAACCGTCCGCGAGGCACGACGTCCAACATCACGTTGTCACAAAAGGTCCGTCAGTTTTTGCCCGAGCGCGACGTCTACCTCCTGAAAAACTTCGGGTCGCGAAGGCGGAGTTTGATCACATCCTCGAACTAGGGATCATTCGTCCATCGTCGAGTCGTTTTTCGTCAGCACTTCATATGGTACCAAAAAAGGGCGGAGATTGGCGTCCGTGTGGCGATATCTTTCCAACAGTTCCTGACCGATACCCAATTCCGAACATACAGGACTTTACGGCGTCGCTAGCTGGAACAACCATCTTCTCCAAAATCGACCTGGTTCGAGCATATCATCAGATACCGATGGCACCTCAAGACGTACACAAGACAGCAATAATAACACCGTTAAGTCTGTTCGAGTATGTTCGCATGCCGTTCGGTCTTCGAAACTCGGCTCAAACTTTTCAACGCTTCATGGATGACGCGCTCCGTGGCCTCGACTTCTGCTTCGTCTATCTTGACGATATCCTTGTTGTGAGGAAGAATCATGACGAGCATCAATGCCATCCATCTACGTGAACTTTTTCGTCGTCTCGAGACCTTGGCATTGTCGTCAATCCCGATAAATGTGTTTTCGGAACCGAAACGTTGGAATTTCTTGGTCACGAGCTGGATCGAAATGGTGTTCGACCACTGGACAAAAAAGTGAAAATCATTCAAGATTTTCCACTACCTGAAACCAAGAAGAAGCTGATGGAGTTCCTGGGTATGGTCGATTTTTACCATCGTTTCATTCCTAATGTGCCACGCTAACAATGTCGATGTCCAGCTTGATTCAGGGCCCCAAAAACGGCAAGACAGTGGAGTGGACCGATCACACCAGGCAAGCTTTTCCTAACGTTAAAAAAGCGCTGGCCGACGCAACATTGCTCGTTCATCCTCAAGCTGCAGCCAACATCAACATTATGGTAGACGCATCCGATATCGCCGTGGCGCGGTCCTTCAACAGCAGATGACAAGAGGATGGAAACCGCTAGCATTCTTCTCGAGGAAATTACAACCTCGCGAAACTCGATATAGCGCATTTGGCAAGGAACTGCTGGCTATCTATTTGGCTATCCGCCATTTTCGATACATGTTAGAAGGCCATTCCTTCCATGTGCTCACCGACCATAAACCATTGATCTTCGCTCTCCGGTCACGTTCCGAGCGCAAGAATCCCCGCGAAACTCGTCAATTGGACTTTATTTCGGAATTTACGTCGGATATTCGTTACGTGAAAGTCAACGACAATGCTGTCGCGAACGCTCTCTCGCGGATTTGAAGTATATCAGCGTCACCGCTCGACTACATTGATGTGGCGGAAGCTCAATCAAACGACGAGGAGCTCTCACGACTACAACAGGATGGTCAATCTGCGCTACAATTACACCCTTGTCCGGTGCCGTGGCCTACGCAAAAAATCATTTGTGATTTCTCAACTGGAACACTTCGACCTTATGTTCCAAGGCAACATCGACGTCTCGTTTTCGACGTCTTACACAACCTGTCTCATCCAAGCAAACGTAGCACTCAACGGTTGATTCTGCAGCGTTTTGTGTGGCCTGGCGCCAATCGCGATATCCGACAATGGTCGTCCACATGAATACAGTGCCTAAACACAAAGGTACAACGTCATACAACGTCTGTATTACAGCCATTCCCAATGCCCGATCGCCGTTTCGGCCGAGTTCATATTGATATCATCGGACCATTTCCGCAATCTCACGGTTTGAGCTACATTCTCACCGCCGTTGACCGTTTCACTCGATGGCCGGAAGCATTTCCTGTTGCTGACATCACCGCAGAGACAATCGGTCGAACCTTCGTTTCGGGTTGGGTATCTCGGTTTGGAGTGCCCACATCAATTACAACCGATCGTGGAAGGCAGTTTGAATGTAACCTGTTCAAATGCCTGCCGTCATTGCTGGGTGCTAAACATTTCCGAACCAACGCATATCACCCATCAGCATATGGCCTCGTCGAACGACTTCATCGACAATTGAAAGCTGGCATCAGGACCAAAATTTCATCCGTGCCATGGACAGAAGCGCTTCCTCTCGTCATGCTCGGATTACGGGTGGCAGTTAAATTCGATATCGGCGCATCAGCAGCGGAAATGGTGTATGGTACCGCGCTCTGACTACCGGGAGAATTCGTCACATCGTCGTCGAAATTGGAAACTCCAACCACGTCGGCATTCGTTGATGCTTTACGGGACAGAATGCAAAAACTACGACCCGCCACTACCCGCGCCACAAGCCGTCTTTTCTACGTACCCAAACAATTGGCCGACTGCGATTATGTTTTCGTACGCAGCGACACGATCCGCAAACCACTCCAGGCACCTTACGACGGACCGTTTCGAGTTATGAAACGGGGTGCGAAGTACTACACCGTTCAACTCAACAATCGAGCAGAAACCGTTTCAATCGATCGACTCAAACCGGCGTTCATAGAATCCACGATCAATCGAGCCGATGAAACTTCATCCGAAACATCGCTTCAAAGACTTGTCTACCGAAACGCTCGAGCCGGTCGCAAAGCTCGTTTCTCGGGCCAATTCGATTCCCATGACGCGTGAATCTGGCGGGGGAATGTTGTAGCGGTCCTTCGAATAATCAGGGCAGTGGTGGTCCCTCGATACAAAAGAATCCGGACAAGCCCCGAGTCGCTGCTGTCGCGAAGTGATTGGTTAGCAATGCCACGTCAATCAGTCTGAAGTGCTGCCGATGCATGATTGGTTGATCTTTTACCACGTCTCACTAAATTTGCTGTAAAACTCTTATTGGATATTTCTTTGATTCTTCTGTATATATATCCCGAATTATTATTGTTCAGTTACTTTCCATCGGCTTAGTAGAC
>JASANE010025977.1:0-19725 GCA_030248225.1 Trileptium ribeirensis
AACAGCCTTAGATATATTGCATTAAACTACCACAGTACCTCAATAGAAATAAACACGATTACACTCTTTGTAATCGAAACTACGAATTTTAAAACGGCAAATTCGTCGTTTGTGTGTTTTCGAAGACTCAAAATCAATAGTATATATCTTTCGACGTCGAATTCTAGCCTTTATTAATGGCAGAATTAAAACTGATTCATAAGCAGCAGGCTACCAGCCTAAATGTCAATAAAGAAATTCAAAGAGCAAAAACGTTTTGGAAAGCTGAGGAGGATACAGACAAGGCTCGTGTGACTCTTGAAAAACGCGAGATTACCGTTCTCGTCTCCAAACTCTTGACAATGACATCAATGTCACCATAACGGACCAAGACCGAGCTGTACCTGAGACGCAGAAATCCATTGATCTTGATGACGAAATCCTTGAGGTAACACTAACATTGTCCACAATTGTGAAAGTCTGCAGAGCTTCGTTGTCTGCAGCAAAATTGATTTACTTCACGAAGACAGCGAAGTTTCGGGCACTGGTGGGCGGCATCCTTCAGACTATTTACCAAAACTGCAGCTTTCCAAGTTTTCGGGGACCCACTGAAGTTCCAGGAAGTTTGGGATTCGTTTCAGTCCACAATCCACAAATATGATTTGTTGGATGTGGATAAGTTTAAATATTTACGCAATTTTTAGTCGAAGGCGCTCTTCGTTTAATAGACTGGTATCGTCTGACTGTAGCCAACAATCAGTCGGCCGTTGCTTCGCTGAGAGAAAGATGCGGAAACGAGTTATCGCGATGTTAGCACTTCCAGCAGGATTGAGTCACAAAACAAACTAATTGTAGGCTGTGTACGACGAATGCGAAAAACATATTGGTAGCTTAGTTCCGCTGGGACGGACGGAAGATACGTTTGGGTGAGTTTTCACGCCTATTATTCTGTCAAACCTCCCCGTTTTCGTCAAACTGGAACTCCATAGGAAAAATGGAACACAACAGTGGGAGTTGACCAAATTGAGGGAGTATCTCAAGGAAGAGATCAGAGATTGTGATCTGAGTAACAGAACGTTTGGTAACACTCAGCCGGACAACGGTGATGCAAACCGGCGTAAGGGTGGTATGGGAAATTCCAGTTACATTTGGCGCACCAACAGGGACTTCCCAAGTCTGAAGGATGACGGGGTTCAATTTTCTGGGAATACATTATATACCCAATACACCATCGTCGTTGCTGTCTAATGATTCCAAATCGAAACAGCATTGCAGCTTTTGCAGGACTTTATGGAGCTGTGTCGAAAATTTGCAGATATATCATCTCGCCGGGCTAAATTTAAGGGCCGTTTCTCCCTGTGGTCGATGATGATTTTCCGACCACTAACCACGTTGCCCAGGTAAATTCTTCATTGCTGTCACATGGAGAGAGTGTAATTTTATAAACCCCGCTGCAACAATCGTCGGGTCAGAAGACAGATCTGCCCAGGCACGCATCTTATTTGACACTGGATGTTCACGGTCTTTTTTATTACGACCGCGTTAGCAAGACGTACAGGTGCTAGGCCTCGTGAGAGTGAAAGGTGGCTACTGCGGGTTTTGGTGATTCCTGTCGGAACAACGAAACGTTTGAAGCATCAGAAGTCGATGTCGTTTTGTGTGGAGGAAGAACAAAAACTGACGACGAACTTGATAAAAAATATTTCCTGTCCCATTCAGAAATTGCCGCTGAATGTCAAAGACACCCCAGTTGTGTCCCAGCTTGTACTTGCGGAACCACTTGTCGATTCGCCAAAGCTTGTGTAGACATTGATATTCTGCTCGGGATAGACTATTATTATGATTTCGTTGGCATGAAACGAATACAATGTCCGAAATGCGTTATCTTCGTTAGGCTTCAATGCAACTGGACCAGTCGAAAACAACGCTGTGCGTCAGAATAATTCTTCGCTGTTGCTGTCCAAATTAGATCCTTATCCTGGCCCCAATTTGCAGATCGAACGATTTTGGAGTTTAGAAAATATCGGCGTCAAAATTCTAAGTTCCACGACTGATGACGGCGTCACCTTGCAGCTTTTCAACGATACGGTTGAATTTGTGGATGGCCGGTATCAAGTTGCCTGGCCGTATAAATCAGATCACCACAAGAACTTCCTGAAAACTACAAACTGGCCTCGTCGAAGACTTCGTTCGACGCTTAAACGCAGTGGAAACGACAAGTTATTGACTCAGTACCATCAAACGCTGACGGATACTTGACAAGGGCATCATTGAGGAGGCAGCATTAACTCCTGACAGTACCCATATCCACTATGTTCCACACCATAGCGTGTTGACACCGAACAAAGCAACAACTAACCAAAAATGACAAATTATATTGTAAGTCATGCGATGCAAGCAAGACAATTTTGTCAACAAAACGAACAATGTTGATATATTTAGCTAAAGTATTTGATCACTGTGGATTTTTTGAAGCTTTCACTGTTTCTGGAAAAGTGCTGATCCAAGGTCTTTGGATGCAGAGTTATGATTGGGATGACCAGCTTCCACCAGATATATTAAGCGAGTGGGCCGATTGTGCAAGCAGTTTACAACAGATTGGTACACTACTGCTTCGAAGATATATAAACGCGGATATGTCCGAGTCATCCACTGGCCTTCAGCTTCATTTTTTGTGATGCTTTGTCGAAAGCGTACAAAGCTGTAGTATACCTGCGTGTTAAGATCGCCGTTAACTGTTCCTCTGAGATAATTTTAGCAAAATCTCGTGTCGGCCCAGCGAAAGAGTTATCAATACCACGAATGGAATTGACGCCGGCTTTAGTCGGTGTGCAAATTTTAGCCTTTTCAACTTCGAATCCCAATCTCCGCAAAGTATTTGGAGCGACTCTGAATGTGTTTTCCACCGGATTTCGAACAAATCAGTTTCCCCTAAATTTGTGAAGAATCGCTTTGAAGAAATAAATAAGCACGCATCGATGGCTTTTCGATACGTTCCAATGGACATTAATCCAGCCGATCTGCCATCCAGAGGTTGTAGTTTCGATGCTATAAAGGACAACACTGCCCACCTTGGTTAATAACTTCAGAGGACAGTTGGTCAGAACATCGGATGACCAAACGCAGCCCATTTTTAACTGATGGGGAGTTCGATAGTTCTCATATGACGGAATCGATAACCTTGCACACGGCGATACTTATCTGTAATGAACACTTGCAGCTCCAGAATTTCTCCAGCACCAGTCGATTGATTCGTGTCACCAGTTAGATCTTTCGATTTGTTAACAATCTGCGAAAGAAAAAACCACGATCTGGATAGCTGCCTGTTGAAGAACTTAGCGAGTCACAATTATTTTGGGAAATGAAGTCGCAGCGAAAACATTTTAGATGTCTTACAAGGGCACTGTTAAGCAGCTTGGCTTATTTGTCGACTCTTCGGGGATAATATGGTGCCGTGGGCGAATGCAGAATGCAGGACTGTCTCAAGATGCAAAACATGCGAAATTGTTGCCCAAAAACGACCATTTTACCATGTTGGTAATTGGAGAATGACATACTCGGTTATTCCATTCAGGTGCTGTGCACACACTATCACAGCTTCGGTAAGAAATTGGATACAGAATAGCTTATCGCAAGTCAAACGAGTAGTCAAAGAATGTCGTTTGTGTCGCATATTCCGCGGTGGGGATTATTCTTCGCCTATTCCACCGCCGTTGCCTTCATTTCGAGCTGAACAACAACCACCATTCCGAAGTACAGGAGTGAACTATCTTGGTCCGCTTATCATCAGAACCGGACCATATACTGTAGTCAAATGTTGGGTGTGTTTATTCACATGTGCAGTGGTTCGGGCTTTGCACTTGGAAGTCGTCGGCAGTCTATCAACCGAAAAGTTTTAATTTTGTACGCTGTTCGGGGCTCCAAAAATACTGATATCGGATAATACAAAGCCTCTTCAAGCATTGGATAGGTTTTTGACAAAGCTTTGGAGAGATCGTGACCGCTTGATTCCAGAATACCGTTCCAATCAAGGATCCAGTGGAAGTATGTCACGGAGCTCGCACCGTGGACGGTGGGATGTTATGAGCGAATGATCGGGATAGCAAAAAAATCACTGAAGAAAGCACTTAACAATCGCTTGGTATCGTTTATTGAATTGCAAACGATTGTTGTTGAAACATCCGCCGGCATTAATAGTATTCCACTCCTCTACCAAGGAAGCGATTCTGCAAAGTCACTGCTCATTTTTTGGTGGGATTTTCCCAGAGTGGATTGTTGCTATTGTATAAGGGTGATAATGATTTTGACTTCATTAGGGGTACTGCCACAGTGCAATTACTAGTTGGAGCCAGCAGACGAATCGAAAATATATTAAATTCATTTTGGAATTCGTAGCAATATGAATATATATTCATTGCGTAACCACTATGTTTCATTCAGAGATCGTAATGTTGTCAAAATCGAACCGACGATTGGTACTGTTGTCATTATTAAGGACGATTTTCCTCGTGGCTTGTGGCCACTAGGGCGTACTGCGACCCTCCATCGATCACGGGATGGTGTTGTAAGAACGGCATCTGTTACACTCGCAAGCGGTAAATCTATTGATAAGGTCATCCGCAAATTGTTCCGTCTAGAATGCTACCCTGCTGCATCGGAAGCAGCACCGGGTCAACGTCTGGACAATCCGCGTCCGAGGTGTAAAGCCTCGGAACTTCCGCGACCTCATGCTCTCAACATTAGGATAGTAATTAAGTGCCATTTAAATAAACAAAACTGGTGTGGCTAAATTTTATGTTTTTTGTTCTAACAAAATAACCGATTTCGTCATCATTGAACACAACGACAGTCTTTCCCGGTTTGCTCCACACGAAATTGATATTTTCGGTACATTCGTTCCCTCGCTGCACATTGCCGTTTATCACCAGACGCTTGAATTCACACAAATTTTTTGCCCTTGACGCTGACTGTTTTTGGCAGATGAAGTCCTTTGAAACCCTGCTGAAGCCGCCAATTATTTGGCTAACCATGGCTTTCGATTAAAACAGGAGTATTTGTTTCGTATCGATGATTTTTACGTCGATATTATGGTAAACGAGATGAAGAGACCCGAACGCACATTTTGCAAGTGTTTCATTGAGGCAGTGGAGTCACTGAATTGCCCAGAACACGACTGTTTCGCCGTGTGTAACTCTCAGAACGATATCGTTTTTATCACGGGAATTCGAATGAATCAGCTAATCGCCAGATGCGGCCACTTTGAGGGCTTCAATTTGTATGGTCGGGCTCTTGACAGGCTGAAGAATATGTACCTGCAAGGCGAGTACAAGACGACTTTCGGAATTGATCGGCTTCTTAGCAACGGCGTTCCAACGTCTCATGTTTCGTATCGGCGTAATATCTTGGTGCTGTCTGACAACATGGCTCGCTCGATTCAGCTTGGTGATGTTTTTTCGCTCTCTGGAGCAACATTCGATACATTTAGCACACGAAGTCGTTGTGCGCGGCATCAACATCGTGGACTACGGGTATGTAATAAACAATGCGGGCATTAACGATGCCCAACAAGCAAGAGATCGTTGCGCAAAATGTTGGAGGAAGATGGGAGCTGAATTGCGTAAACAGTCTGCGGGTGTTGGTAGAACTCGATTTATCATCAGCCTTCCTTTCCCAAAGCCGGCTCTTCCATCAGCGAAGGCATTGTCCAACTGGGTACACCAGAAACTGGTTAGCGGAGGTCTATTCGACCATAGATTTAAATCAGTCAATTGGTTCGACTTCGAAGAAACGCCATTCATAGTCAACGGACGACCCATCTACAAGCTTATCGACGAAGACCTTTTTCATTTGTCGCAGCGAGGATTCCTCGCCGGAGCTACGTTGTGGGCATTCCGAACTTGGGCTCTCGTGTTATTGCCATTAAGAAGGGCAACATTTAAGAAAGATGGGTCAGTAAGGTGACTTTTGTGTCGGGAATGTCGCTCATTTGCATATTTTGAAGATTTAGCTATATCACAACTGTTGAAAAAGGTGACTGGAAATAGGTTGGAGGATGTTTTTGGTTTTACGAAGTTTGATGCTACGTGTTATGAATTGTGTAATCATTTTGTGTCGCAAATACATTCCGTAAAAGGATAGTACATTTCTCGATGGAATGCAACATTACACTACTTCGGATCCTCATTGGTCATTGTAATTCAGCTACGTTGGCTGGATTTCTACATTAGCAAATTTGACGAAGTTTGGCACAGTCGACTAGCACTTCGAACATAAACGCAACGTAAACCCAATTTCATTCAAAGAAACAATTTCTATAGCATATGTCGATATGCTATATGTGGATATCACACAATACCGCACAAGTTCTCAACAAATCGGTGTTAATAAAATCGTATTATCCGTTAAGAATATTATAAAAATTATTGTGTGCAACATTTCTGAGCAGAACTTTTGGTGCTGGAAATTGTATTTACAAAGTCAGTAGAGTGCTCAAATACTTTTTAACGGAGCTAAATCGAACATTTGGGGACCCAGATTCGAAAAATCGAATATTTGGTCCTCTAGATACCGATTAGCCCAAGTTCATGGGTATAGTAAGGTACCTAGGTACTGGAAATAGTGCTTGTAAAGCACTAGATTGCCCAATTTGATAAAGTTTGCTTTTTGACTAACCTAAATCGCACTTGGGGCGACCCAGATACAAAAAATCGAATTCTTGTCCTCCCCCAAACAAATTTTGTTCAATTTTAGGGATATAGGAAGGTAATTAGGTACAATAAATTGTGTTCACAATGTCACTAGAGTGTACAATTTGATCAACATTGCTTTTTAACTGAGCTAGATCGTAGTTTGGGAATCAAGTTCACTAACGTGCCTAAAACCTTGTCCTAAATACCTAGATTTGACCTCAAAGTGGCAATTTGGGACATTGTGAGGGTCCCGAGGAAAGTTCCACAGAGCCTTGGTTAAAATGTAGTTCCAACACCCTAGCTAGCAGGTTTCGGCCAAAAATAGGGTCTAAGCACCTAAATGCGGCTAAAATCACATAAACCACAACCACCTAGCTAGGAATACTGCACTTAGAATTTTTGGGAATTACCGAAGCTGAACAAGACACCATTTAGGTATCTAGTCCTTCAATTTTCAAAACATCTCAGTCAATTTTTAACGTACTCTACGGGCAAATACAAAAAACTTCTCATATCGGACGTTTGAATGTCTTTCTAGCTCGCGAAATATATCCACTCAAATTCCGTAAATCGTGAAAAATGACCACAATCGGTCCAAAGCGGCAAAACCGCTTAAGGTCATATTCACCACGAAAACTGTTCGCCATTTTTAATGTTAGAACAAAAATTCTTTTTTAATTTGATCACTGTAGCCATACAGCAAGCAAAAATATTTTGTTTGGTTGGCAAATCTTTTAAATTTTTTGCCAAAAATGGGTCAAATTCGATCGGTATTTTGACCATATCTCCAGACAGAGGCAAGACATTTTAGATCTATCAATTTTCCGTACTATTACTGTCAAGTTTAACACTATCAGACGACACCGTTCACACGTCAGTGGTAGACGGAAAAAGAGAAGGCGGAATCTAATGACTAATTTCTGAAATCCGCAGGTTTCCGCTATCTCAGGAACCGGAACAGGATCCGGTTGTGTAAAAAGAGACCTATCAATTCAAACCAAAATAACCCAAGGTAAAGCTGCTTACTGGGTAACTAGGTCGAAAAAGCTCTCTCTCTCTCTCTCTCTCTAAACTTTTTAGAGCTAAAACAATATATAATGTCTCCTCATAAAGCTCGACGATCGAGGGGGTTGTGGCTTAGGCGCGGATTGATGATTTTAGTGATTGACAAGACTGAGGCGAATGGTACTACCTGGAGCTTGAACGCAGAAAACTAGATCACTTAGCACATTCAAAACATTTTAACAATAACGAATTGATCAAAACTTATTGGTAGAAATTCAAGGAATTTCTGGAGGAATATAAAAATATTGGCGAGTCTAAAGCGATACGAAAAGCCGCCTGCACTTTTTAAAGTCGTATCAAATAAACTGATTTAGACGCCGGCTGGTGGTAGGTATATACTAAAAATCGTTATTTGACTTTAACAGAAAACAAAACTAGAGCCCCGTTTTATTTTCGTTATCAACTTTATTTCAAATATAATAGCGATTGTGCTAACAGCAAAATATGCTGCAAATTAGTATGTACCAAAATTCCAGTTTCGTCTTTTTCGAAGGCTTCACGAATCTGTTGTCCCAAATCTCCTTCAGGAATCTTGAGGTCGTTTCGTTCATCCAAGGTATCCAAATCCAAAAGCGCCGTAAACCCATCGTCGCCAATAGCCATCAGCTAAACACAGAAATTACCCAACTTAACAAAACTGACTTTGGTTCAATGTTCAAATACGTAATTTAACTTCCTCGTCCAGAAAAATTGCGTAACGTGCCTTGAAAAGTGAAATCTACCCCAAAACAATGCGCTGGAAGTCAATGAGAACGGGAAATCAGTTGCTACAGGTACGGGCCATGGAAATTTTGTTCCACACAATAATTCTTCGCAACTATGTCCTTTGGTTATCCACAATTATTAACCTATAACGAGAATAACTAGGAAGCAAACTCTATATACATGCCAATAATTTGGGCGTCAAATATTCAGCCCGTTAAAAAGCATACATTGTGCATCTATTGCGAATAAAGCATATTCATGCTATATTCTTGTTAGACATCTAATATTCCGGTAAGTCGTTTGGAAGGTCAAAAGGCCCCATAGGCACCCAGGTGAGTCAATGTCAAAAAGACTACATTCATAAGTACAAAATATAAAAAACAGTGGGTTATAAGCTTTGCTATTATGACTTTTATGCGAATTATTTGGCACTCTGAAGTGCTATAAAATACAAGTTTTGAGACCATTTTAGACCCATCCACACGCTACTAAGCTAATAACAGCAGATATAGAATCTTAGAATCACACGGGGCAACATATAATTCAAAATGGGCGTCGGCTCAGGGCAGAGAAACTTCAGTAGGAGGTCAGACCGGTGTAACAACCGCCACCCCGTTAGCGAGAACTCAAATATATGCACAGCACATGTATGTATACGTTTCTGCCTGGCTTATCCAAAACTGGAAAGAACCCAAATGTATTACGACTTTCTCCAATCCATGTCCCCCAAGCAAATGTTGGCCTCCCAGTGCATTCATCCAGGTACTTTCATACGCACTGTGTACAAATTAGGGGATTTGTATCTATTGGGCTAAAAGTTAGTAGAATTTTTTTATTTTGCAAATAAACCTTCAAATTTCCCCTAAAAATCTGCAAAATTTTTACTTATTAGATATCCATAATTACAATCAGTAATTTTACACATGACGGTAACGCGCTACAATTTACTGAACAAAAACATTTCCCCTTAAAAATCTGCAAAATTTTCACTTATTAGATATCCATAATTACAATCAGTAATTTTACACATGACGGTAACGCGCTACAATTTACTGAACAAAAACATCTCGAGACGTGGATTATACCTGGTAGAAAATATTGCAGCCAGATAGACAATTGTGTGTCGTCCAGGTGACGCAAATACTATGAAAGAAACTGTACCGTTTACTAGAGATAATACACAGCCAAAAAATCGCACATTTCTTATGGTACACCTTAAAATTATCAAACCACCATCAAAGATATATGGAAATATATGTCAACGTCAAGCCATGCTTATTTGCCAAACCGTCGTCAAACATATAACAGAAACAAACGGCGGCTGTCGATACCACCCGCAAATCAAGAATTAAAAAACCTTTCAACCAATTCTTCGAAGCCTCGGCGCTCCTGACAATTTTGCATGAAATCGGTGGTATCTCCGGTTTTACCGCTTGCTTCGAAAATTAGATAGAAATTGTCAAATTTCTGTACCTTTTCGTGAAACGGGAGAAAAATTAAAAATTACGGCAGGAATGCTGCTAAGATATATATGATAAAGGGTAAATCATATTTTCAGGTAAATTTAGACATTTATGAAATCTTTAGGTTCACAGTGGAATTTTGTTAAAAAATTTGTTCAATTTTTATGTATACTGGAGAAATTTTTACGAAAAAAGCAAAGATTTTTTACAGCGGGCAATGAATCAGGAAGTCTCCAAAATGTTTCAAGGGGGGCAGTTATTTTTGCCGGGTTAATATGGAAGGTCCCACCCATAATTTAGCGATCCCAGCAAGCACTACACGATTTACCAGGGAAATAGACATGGCTTATGGAAAATAGCTAAAACCATACAGTGTGGAGCTGTCAAAAAAGTGCACTAAAAATCGTATGAAACGCTGCATACGGCTACTCAATCTACAGCAGATCAGTCAACTACAACGAAGTCTTATCTTGAAGCGGACGCATAATACGAGCCTACAAGCCCCGATATGGAGCACACTGGAATAAAACGACTGACGATTTGGAAAGACCTGCTCATACTGGAAATCATCACCTATTCATACGAAAGACCCTTTCACAGCCTACTGTAGTCCGTGCAAGGGGCAGCATCTGGCAAAATAATAATCAGTACCGACCAGCAGCTTATTACATGAGGAACACTTCGAATAACTTTTAAATGGTGATACTCTGATCAATCCAATATTAATGAATTGAACAGTCTCGCGAGTGTGAATCCAGCTTCTTCAAATAAGAGCGTGCTCAGAGTTATTTCGACCTCCACCAGGTTCCCCTTACTTCATGTCCCCCGATGTAAATTTTGGTCTCCGTCCAGTTCCCCCAGCTACTTTCCTGACACTAACAATTATATACCTACTTTTTTCTGATAAACTTAAAACGTGCGAATTTTACACATTTTGACTTAGGAATACCCGAAATTGTTCTTGCGGGGTTAAAAATCGCAGAAATTTGCTTTTCATGTGCAGTCACAGTTGCACTCAGTTGCTAAATGGATATTTCTCACGTTCTCTGGCATTGTATTGATTTATGGAATCGCCATCCCTCCCTAGTTCCTGCCCGCTGAGACCCACAAGACATGCCTCCACGCATTATTTTGATAGTTTGGAGAAACATCTCTTGTCATTAGCTTGTTTATCTTCTTAGAATGCCAAAAGAAACGCGGGCATCGCCGGAAACTGGAAATGCTAAGACGGCATTTGAAACGCGGAGAAGAAAGGTTTGACAGACACAGAACCCCTGGTAGTTGACATTACATGAAATCGACGCTTACTGAAAACGATGGGCGCACAAGCAACGGACCGTAATCCATGAAGACCACGAATCAAAAGGGCTATGACCGCCCACACTGCTTGCTATTGATAGTATCTCGCTTTTATAAATAGGAGCTCGTACGCCACTAGGCACAAACGTGTGCCCCAGGTTGGTGACCCGTGGAAAAAAATTTGAACAATTTGGAGAAGCCTGCATATATACATAAATATATCAGTGGAAGAGGTTAACCAACCTGAAAATCTTGACGCTTGACATTTGGACACTCCATGTTGTGAGTTGATGGGCAAATATCCTCGTATTTTTTTCCAGTGAAGATATCTATGCCAACAAGATGAACCTAAAATATGTGTGTCACAATTATATATATTTTATATACAAGCAAATTTCATTAAAAGTAATTAAAGCGACACTATGTACACACTTGCAAGTTTAAAAACTTATATAAACCAGTAAACGTAATAAATTACAAAAAGTGAGCGAAGCAATAGGCAAAGTATTTAGTATATATCTTATTTAAGTACACATTCATTTCAGCTAAATATTTAATCAATTTATAATAAGTATCACGTTTTAGACAATTGATGTCAAATCCAACATACAAAAAGATAGCTAGCAAAAAATTGACTAATTAGTAATATCAAGAGTGCATTAGAGAAGAGTATGACACTCACATGTACACCCGTGTTTGATGATGCAGACGATTTCATCCTGACCCCAACATTCAGGGTAATCATGCATAGACCTGCCAGCTTTAAGGAGGTAGGTCGGACCCACCAGGTTTTGGATGGGATAACTTGGACCCCCACTTTTAGGTGGGTTGCTCGGACCCCACCACTTTTAGGTGGGTTTCTCGGACCCCCCACTTTTATGTTGAAATCATGCTCAGACCCCTCACTTTTAAATGAGGGGGTAGCGCTAACCCCCCCCGCCCAGGTTTTGGGTGGGGTAACTCAGACCACCCCAAGTTTTAAGGGGGTAATCGTGCCCAGACCCCTCCGCCAGTATTGATCTACGCCCTAAAAACGGGAAAGATCGGAGTTACCCCACCAAGAAATAAGGAGAACGAGTTAGCTCACCCAAAACCTGGGGGGTTGGTCCGACCTGCCGCTTCCCCTAAAACTGGGGGAGGGGGTTGTGCATGATTACACCCCTAAAAGTGGCTGGTTCCTAGCTATCCCTCCCAAAACCAAAACCCAGTTGGGTCCGAGGTCCTATAACTTGAGTTGAGTCCTTATAACTTGGTGTGTCTGTGCAGGATTACCCCCGTCTAAATGGGGGGTCAGGGCGAAGATACCCGCAACATCAAACACGGGTGTACATGTGAGTGCAGGAAAGTAACATACTTTTCCCTAATGCACTCTTGGTAATATCAACCAATTATATAGTTAATTAATTAATTAGCACCCATGATAAAATATTAGAGCTTTAAAAGCCACATATTCATGATCAGCGACATCGAAAACTCCCGAGCACAATTATTATCAATTTTGAAGTGATTTTGATATTTGGATAAAATTAACTAATTAGCTAATTAATTAACTAATTAGCATATACGGCCAAGTTTTAGAACTTCAGGCATGTCATATTCCTGATCTGCGACATAGAAACCTGGTGTGAAATTTATTGTTCACACTTTGAAAACTTTTAAAAAATTACCTAATTAATAATTAATTAGTAATTAGCTAATTAGCATGTTTTTAACTTCCTCCAATAAACACCAGATTCATAATCAGAACGGCGAGATGTAGCATATGCATCAAAATAGCAACTTTACACTAATTACTTATTCATTGAAAAATAAGCCATTTTTGTTTCAAAATGCTAAAAATTGGCTAACACGTTCAACTAATTAGCTAATTACTAATTAGACAAATTTTGACAAGAACTGTGTATATATATGTCTTCGGATATTAGGCCTTTCACACAAAAAAAATATTTTAAAATCGGCACAGTGGTTATTAATTAGTTCGACGGACGGGCAGAAAATACCTATTTTTCCCACTCTGACGAAGACAAAACGCTTCGCTCCTTTCAATTACAACAGATACCCGGGGTATTCGGCCGATTACAGAATAGTTCGTGCACCAACAAGAATCATTAAAAAGAATATTCCATATTAAATTTGATATTATATTTCAGCTATATATTTTCATCGCAACATCTCGATTTCCACAAGTGATTGATTGCTAGTTCAGCAAAAGAGCCGATATTTGATTTCATAGATGTGCTTCACCCGTTTTTGCTACAATATTCGACATAGGTAGCTTGAAATCAAGATTACTTAAAATTATAATATATATATATATATATATATAAATATAATATATAATTATACGTATATATATGATATACTAAGCTGGACGACAGCAAAGAGTATAAAAGGTCAAAGGGCTGTGAAATTTTATAATTCGCTCAAAAATAGATTTTGAAATATATATTTCTTTGAGTTAAACCAGTCCTAGTTTTTGACGGGTTTACGATACTGTTCGTTCTACCTCACGAAGCATATACCATGTTACTTCCTCGACTAAGTGACAAGCAACATATAACGCCGTCCTGTAATATTACACAAAGTTAATAGTGGATTTTGTCGTTTCTAGCTTACTTTTGCATGCCCGTGTTTTCCAGTTTTTGAAGTGGACATCTCAACAATTTTACATGGACGACCTTTGATGCAACACGCTTCACCTTTGCGAAGCGCAGAACATTGCTTTGGAAACGTTTTTGAGGCACCCGCATCACCGGCTTCGAAAGTGAATTCTTCAACGTCGCACATAGTTTAATAAATACCTAATATAATTTGCAACTGCAGCTGTAAAAGTTTACGTAATGTAAAGTTTGGATGTATAAAACGTTTACTTTCAGAAGCACCTGCTGCAATGCTGGCTTCTTGTTAGCTGAAAAACCGTGAACCGGGGAGCCATGATAAGGAATGGAATTTTGCCAAGAAATTGGGCCCACCGCTTTAACTGGGAGCCGAAACAAGGGATGGCAAAACCTAGATACCTGTTCTCAACAACTAACATTTTCGTCGAAAACCTTAAAACTGTTAACAACACCAGAAACTGCAAAAACGTCGTAAGGTTAAACCCAATTTTCAATGCAAATTTACTGAAATTAATCAAAGCTTCAACTTAGGAAAGTGAATTTTGTTAAAATTCTGGCAAGATGACAACTCGAGGTGCTTTTACCAAGGGAAACCAAAGATTTTTATCCAAGTGGCCCCGCCCGGGGACAAACGTTTTTGCCAGCGGGCAGCAAAAAAATTCCAGGGCCCCATTCCACTTTGGAAAACCAGCAATGTAAACCACCAAGCTTCCAAAATAAGTTGCAAGGAGAGATAACCACTACAGCAGACTGCTGCATTTGTCAACATTTATATATATAGCCTTTAAAATGCTATAACTTCACTTATATATCTCCAACTAAAAGATTTTTATAGAATCGTTAGTTCTACCTATGAAATTGTGCTAGATTTAAATGAATTTCGATGTTGTACAAAGAGATTGCAAATAATTTCATGTGATTACTCCCTCGCTCGACAAAACTAAAAATGTATCCGTCAACATGATTTATTAGTGCGCCGCCGTCTTACTTTTTTGTTGCAGACTTTAAGGTAACCCTTGATGACTACCAACAAGAAACCTCGTTCGATGCTTTATACGCTACACAGTATTAATTTTCTTCTGTAACCACACGAAACAGTGTTAACTTTTTGATCCACATCTGGGATTCTGGTAGTTTCTCCAGGTAAGTTTTGCTTCCAAGAAAGTTGAATGCGTAACATCTCCAGGTATTCTGAGGCAACGTTAAAAACGATCGTCGTAACAAAAACGGCTATACCCAATCTTAAATAATACAAGTTATATCTCAACTATTCATGACAAAATCCTAAAGTGAGCTACGGCCTGCAGAAATATGCATTTTTGTTAGTAAACAATCAATATGGAATAAAACAACGATATGTATAGTTGTATCTTCTAGCTGAATTTGTTTAATCTGATGCGCATGGAATATGCATTACATATGAGCCGGAATTTTGTTATAAGAGACTGAATCCCATTATCCCTACGTGACCCCCAAAAAACACCTTCCTCCGTCCCCCTGACTATTCAAATTTTCGTTTTTGACAACCGCAGACTCCCATTTTTCCAATTTTGCCCTAATTTCTTTAGAGGAAAAAAATACCTTCAACGGGCATGGAAAAAGAAACAGATACACTCGCTCGGAAAATGTTTCTTATACTGCTGTATATATGGAACAATGTCATTTTTCTTGTTTTTTATTATAGTGGTGGTCAAACTGAAATTATTGCGACAGCCAGCGTATTGGAAAAATGCTTTCAATACTTTTAAAGCAGCGTTTCTAGCCTATAGGTGAAACCGTGTTGCCTACCTCCAAGTTGCGAATTTCATTCGTAATAAACATTAACCGTGTATCCAGTTGCTAAAATTTCCCCTGGACAAGGCTAAGAAAGTCAAACCCCTGAATACATAGCACACATAAATATGGTCTCGAACACCAAAATGGTTCAAACTGACACTTTTAAGATCCAAAATAGCAATTTTGGCGAAGTATGATAACTATATCGGCAGCCAAAATCACTGTTCCCACCGAGAGCAACCATTATTCACCTATCGGTTTAACATTACGTGACATGGGATAAGTAAAATTACTTCCGCTGCACCGAAATAGCTCAAACTGACACTCGTAGGGCCCAAAATAACACGATATGTGAGAACTATATCGGCAATCGAAGTCACTAGTTCCGCAGAGAGCAACGACTTTTTACCTATCCATGTCACTTTGCGTGACATAGGATACATAAAATAGCTTCCACTGCACCAAAAATGGCACAAACTGACACTTGTAGGCTTAAAATCACAATTTTGCAGATCTATTACTATAACTATACTGGCAGTCAAAGTCACTGTTGACACCGACAGCAACTATTTTCACCTAACTATATCACTTTACGCGATATAGGATACATAAATGTGGTCTGAAAACACCAAAATGCTTCTAGCTGACACTTTTAGGGCCCAGAATCGTATTTTTTACAATCTACAAAAACGATATCGGAAGCCAAGGTCACTGTTCCCACAGAGAGCAACCATTATTAAACTATCTGTTCCACTTTACGTGAGATACGATACGTGCAATCCCTTCCACTGTACCAAAATGGCTAAAGGTGACAATCTTAGGTGCCGATAGCAATTTTGGTTATGTACGATAATTATATCGGCAGCCAAAGTTACTGTTCCCACCAATGCAACCATACTTCCCCTTTCTGTGTCACTTTGGGTCCGACCCATCTTCGAATATGACTCTTATGCGTGGAATCCTTGTTATCAGAGACATTTCCATGATCGAATGTATCCAGGAACCAGCCGTCATTTCTTTATCTTCTCCGCGGTCTCTTCGATACCCACATCGCCTTTAGTTACTTGAAATCCAGTCATTATAAACCCGACGGTTACGTGGTGACCTAACCCTGCTCCATTAACTACTTCATGGTATCGACGATTGTGATTGGTCCATGCTTTTAAAACTAGCGTCTGATACTGGGCTACGTTGTCACGACCATAGTCTCTGAGTTAACCGGATCCCATCGAGAAACTCCCGTGTCCACCAGTGTGCTGTCCGAGCTGCTCGACATTGGAATATTTTGCCCGAGGATGTTGAGGCTGCGGGCACTACTACGCGGTTCAAATCTCTTCGCCGTGGTTCTATCGCTCTTCCGACAGTGTGACACCTTTTCTGCTGGCTAGATAGATAATGATAGTAGGGCTAGAAAAATATGCGGAGAAGTCAAAGGACTTCCTTTGCATCAGCCCTTGGACAAATAATAACATAATTATTGCATCAAAGGTTATACTATGAGAATGTTTTTACCTGTTTTAGATCAGAACATACCGTCCATCCAGTTTGCTCATTGACCATCCTGTCGATTTAACCTACCTGTGCTTAGAATAAACTTGCATAGCTGCCTTATATTACAATCTCTCAAGTTTCCTCTACATATCTTTCGGCTACCTAAAAATTTTTCCCTCTTTTCTGCGAACTGTGAACAACTATGGAGAAAATGCTCTGCTGTTTCTTCAACACCACAGTGCATACACTCCTTGTTTTCTACCAACTTCAACTTGTACATGTGATAATTTAGCCAACCATGTGCCGTTATCCCTTGGACACACTGTCTGAGCTTGTTCTTTGTAAGTCCTACGAGATATTTACCATATTTGTTGTTGGATGTACCTATTATACTCTTTGTTTGTTTGCAGGAAGCAATCTGTCTCCATCTGGTAATAAATTTTCTATGTATATACCCATGATTTTATTCTTGTAGTTACCTCCTTTCTTGCCACTTCAAGGATGAGTTCTGGCCCTATTGGCAGTCTGGCAGAGCCCATCCGGGCAAGCTCATCAGCTCTCTCGTTCCCTACAATGTTACTGTGACCAGGTACCCAAACAAGTGTTACCTCATTTACACTTGTGAGTACTCCCACGCTAATTTTACATTCAAGAACTAATTTAGATTTCACCTCATCATTTTGAAGCGCTTTAAGAGCTGCTTGATTGTCTGAGAAAATTCTTACATCCTTATTACATGTATTATTATCTATAAGATTGTCTACACATAATTTGATTGCATATATTTCTGCCTGAAAAACTGTACAAAATTTACCTAAAGAGTATACATATGCATTGTTTCCCTGTAATACACCTGCTCCCGTGGAGTTTCTACCGCATAGCTTCACCAAAAATCCATCTGTGTAACATATAATAGATCTGTGCGATGCTTCTCTCAGCGATTTAGTCTCGTTTGTCCATCCCTCACGATTTGGAAAAATTGTTTTCCAGGTGGGGGCAGCAACAAGGCGCGATGTAGTGTAATCGCAAGGAAACTTGAGCAGTGGCAGCTCATTTTTAATACATCTCATGTCTGAGTGGATTACGTTCTCCTCTTGTGAGCCTAAACACTGTATTCGATGCAATTCACTTACACCTTCTATTACTAGCAAATCAATGGGTGTCATATTTAACAAAGCTTCCATTCCAAGTGTTGGTGTTGACTTCATAGCACCAGTAATCATAATGTAAGCTAATCTAGATACTTTGCCAAGTCTACTGGCATATGTCTTAAATTTCATCTTTTGCCACCAAACAACGGCACCATAACAAACCGATGGAAGTACAATAATATTGTATATGTATTGTACAGTCTTTGGTCTAGCTCCCCACGTGTTCACAATAATCCCTCTACAAGCCATCAAAGTGTTCACTCCCTTTTTTTACTGCTAAATCTATGTGTTCTTTCCATAACAGTTTGTTATCTATAGTGACTCCTAGATATTTGACACTGCTAGGTAAAGGTAAATCTTCATTATATAATCGCAACCTTATATCTCTCTCAACTGTTCTGCTCCTAGACAGAATCATTACATTACTTTTTGTAGGATGGATTTACTTTCAGACCTCTATCTTCACACCATTTTTTATTAGTAGCTTTCTCTGAATCCTCCTGACATTAACATCCATGTTTTTACTGCTGTTAGCAAGACAACATCATCTGAATATGCTTGCACGTATACATTTACATCAATTATGCTTCTTATTAAGCCGTCAAATACTAGGGTCGACAGTAGGGGTGATAGTAGACCTCCCTGGGGACTACTTCTGTTTAGTTTGAATCTGGCTGATTGTGACCCCATTTTCGCTGTGGCCCACCTAACACGAACTAGATTATTCAGCCACTTGCTGGTGGTGTTATCCACTCTAAAATCTTTGAAAGCACGTCTAAAGGCATCACGCGTAATACTATCAAAAGCACCGCCAATATCAAGGAAGACAGCAACAGTGTGCTTACCTTGCAGAAGAGCAGTATCTAATCTGTTCACTAAAGCGTGAAGAGCAGTAGTGGTGCTCTTCCCTTTCTGGTAGGCATGCTGATTTCCATGCAATTTGTGACATACTGTACTTCTAAGATACGTGTCCACCAGGGAATAACCGGAACCGAAATTTACCGGAACCGGAACCAGCAACCGGAACCGTCCATTTAAACCGGATCCGGAACCGGAACCGGAACCTGGTCTTCGAAATTTATATATAGTAAAACAGATGATGGAAGAAATGAAGGTATAGTGGATTTAAATGCATTAAAAATAACTTTTACATTAAACTTAATGTATTGCGATGGTATTATTGCCTTTCTGAAACTTTAAAGAGACTGAGGAAGCTAATAATGTTTATTTATCGATCAAATATGTCGGTTTTGGACATTCAGAGCAAAAAATGTCTTCCACTATACACCATTGCGTATGCTGCGTCAAATCAAATATGCTTACAAAGCTTGGAGCGTAGAATACACACTTTCGCTCTGTCTCCAGTCGCCTTCCTTTACTACACATACGTTTGTTACATGTTCTTCTGTAGGAAACTTTAAATTATTGGTTTATATGATTCTAAGAGAAAATAGATAAACAATATGTAAATGAACGAAGTAATAACTAC
>JASANE010025981.1:0-21620 GCA_030248225.1 Trileptium ribeirensis
GAGACTGGTGAAATTTTTTTTGAAATTGCTGACCTACAACATCCCGATCGGGTACCGACTAGTCGGAACCATTTCTGTTCTAAGTCGATAAACCTTGGGCACCTATGCTATAGACCCGTTTTAACCCTTTGTTTACAACTAAATAGAAGAAATGGCAAAATTTGACATTTTTGGTCCCAAAAGTGTCATCTTGTCATATTTAATCATATACAACAACAACATACCATCATATCATATTTAACCATATATAACATACATGTTTATTATTAAATTAATAAACGTCAATGTTTAATGATGGACCTCAAAGTTGGCATCCACCCAGCACTAAATATAGTATAGTCTTGCCATAGTCTGCTTAGGTGTAGGATTCTGCACTTTATCCGTTTTTTGTACGCCGTGCAAAACCACGTCGATGCCTGTCAATTTTTGAACAAAGCTGAAGGAGCCTTTACAAATAGTAAATTCGTCCCGCAGCTTCTCGGTAGTCAACAGTTGATTTGCCGCTACCCAGCTATTGAACCTTTGGACAGCAATTGAGCCGTTTTCTGACCGTTAGGCCTTCGACCAGACGTTGGCAATCGGCCCGGGAATTTTGCTGACTGACCGACAACTGGGACTTTGACTTCAGAACCGGCCATTATACAAGACTAATAATGGTGCACATAGTCGCTGCGCACATGTTAGTGCGAACGTTGCATTAATTGATCGAAATAGTAAAAATTGAACCAAATATAACTGCATGCGTTATAGTTAAAGAAAAAGTTATATATTATAGGAATTTGAAATGTCTTGACGATATAAAGCAATAACTGAACATGAAAAAACATCGTTTTTAATCAGGAATGATAAATCTGTTCAGTATTACGGCTATCATGATCAGGCTTAATTGTGTAGGTCCACCCACCTTACCAAAATCGTAATGCTTAGGAATAACTCGTTGAGATACATCTAATTAGTTTTTTTTTTGTTTTCAATGTTGCAATTTTATGCTATTGTTTTGAACCGTCATTGTACGGGCAGTTTTTATTACAATATTTGGGATTTGGAATTGAGTTGGACCACGAAATACCATATAATCAAATTTAATAGATCAGAATTAAGCTAAACTAAATGCAATTTGTAGCTTTTAGTTATTGCTATTATTAAAATACAATATCGCATACAATTTTGTACATGTGTATATGGTATTTCAACAGGCGGAAGTATTTTTATATATAATAGACATTGACGTAAACAAACATTCAAATCAAATCATAAGATGTTAAATCATCCTCGTTAATAATAAATTAAAATTTAGTTGACATGAAGATTTTATTTCACTATACACGTTGGGGTGACTGCAAATTTCTCTGTCTTATTTTGAAAATCATGATCATTTAGGACTTCAAAACTTTTAATGATTGTGAAGACGTCTTGTGCATGATATTGAATTATGTAATGGGTGCAGTTCCATTGTCCTGATTTATGTAATAAAATTCACATTATTCCATAATTTGGAGCATCATGCCTAGTAAATTTCGTTTCTGATTATGTGGATACCATATTTTTTTCAGTTCTGTTTTCAGTTGCTTTTTCCAAATCATGGTCATTCACCGCTTGAAATCATGAAAATCTCAGAAAATGGAATTTGTGTATGTAGCTACAAGTATGTTGAAGTCAATTTGTAAAAATTTAGCAAATGGGTAGGTAAACACCGCTGAAAGTTTTGGAGAACAATAAATTAATTTTGCCATTGTAAAAAAAACTTTCACTTATGAATTGTGCTGGTCCCTTCTGCTCTATCCGATTCCGCTGTTCAAAATTTTTTTGACATTGGTGCTCAGTATCGTGAAATCCTGATCTTGAAAAGCCACTAACCACAGCCGTAGGGAATATCTCAATTGATGGGTATATGGGCTCGATAGGACCATGTGCTCTGTCCCAGAGACATAAGTGCAACTATGTGTCTAGTCATTGCGGCCTGAACCACTTCATTGTAGATATACTTTCAGCATATTAATCTCGCTAATGCCCTATATGTCAAGGAAATTACTTCCGTGATTTGTGGAACTGAGCGCTGAAATATTCCCGTGTATAATAGGTCTTCGCTGAAACTAAGTATTCTCATGAAGATGTCGTGTTCTCATGAAAATTATTTCCGTGATTTGAGGAACTGAGCGCTGAAATATTCCCGTGTATAATAGGTCTTCGCTGAAACTAAGTATTCTCATGAAGATGTCGTGTTCTCATGAAAATTATTTCTGTGATTTGAGGAACTGAGCGCTGAAATATTCCCGTGTATAATAGGTCTTCGCCGAAACTAAGTATTCTCATGAAGATGTCGTATATTAGGAAATCGCAGCATAATTTTGCCCGATAATAGAACTTCTACAAACGTGAACAGCAGCCAATAGATGTACATGAGACTCGATTTAACCGAAGAAACGAATATATTCTCCGATTTCTTATAAGAGCTTTATAGACCTCCAAATTTCCATGAAGTTTCAAGCTGTCAGAATAAGAACCGAGTCGATCCTAATTAATATGAGGTGCTGCAGTGTTATCCAGTAGCTCTGTTTTATCTACAACGAAAAGCTAATGCAAAAAAATATAAGAGAGACTTTAATTGTATCGCTGCCTTTTGAGAAGTGATTCACATTTTGCCTTGAATAAAAAATAAACGAAATACATCGGTAGTATTGTTATATTTTCAACGATTTCGGAGATAGCGTAGTAAGACAACATTTGAACTGCAGTAATATAGTTTATTTGTGAAGAAATGTACTGTTCCGCTTTTCAGCAGTCAATTACAACAAGTTTGTCCATTTCATGATAGTCGGTGCATGGTTCGCTGGAGCTACTACATTGCCTGATCACATCGAATGGACTTTCTTAGTTTTTCAGCAGTCAATTACTACAAGTTTGTCATTTTCATGATAGTCGGTGCATGTTTCGCTGGAGCTACTACATTGCCTGATCACATCGAATGGACATTCTTAGTTTTTCAGCAGTCAATTACTACAAGTTTGTCATTTTCATGATAGTCGGTGCATGGTTCGCTGGAGCTACTACATTGCCTTATCACATCGAATGGACTTTCTTAGTTTTTCAGCAGTCAATTACTACAAGTTTATCATTTTCATGATAGTCGGTGCATGGTTCGCTGGAGCTACTACATTGCCTGATCACATCGAATGGACTTTCTTAGTTTTTCAGCAGTCAATTACTACAAGTTTGTCATTTTCATGATAGTCGGTGCATGGTTCGCTGGAGCTACTACATTGCCTGATCACATCGAATGGACTTTCTTAGATTTCAGCAGTCAATTACTACAAGTTTGTCATTTTCATGATAGTCGGTGCATTGTTCGCTGGAGCTACTACATTGCCTGATCACATCGAATGGACTTTCTTAGTTTTTCAGCAGTCAATTACTACAAGTTTGTCATTTTCATGATAGTCGGTGCATGGTTCGCTGGAGCTACTACATTGCCTGATCACATCGAATGGACTTTCTTAGTTTTTCAGCAGTCAATTACTACAAGTTTGTCATTTTCATGATAGTCGGTGCATGGTTCGCTGGAGCTATTACATTGCCTGATCACATCGAATGGACTTTCTTAGTTTTTCAGCAGTCAATTACTACAAGTTTGTCATTTTCATGATAGTCGGTGCATGGTTCGCTGGAGCTACTACATTGCCTGATCACATCGAATGGACTTTCTTAGTTTTTCGGCAGTCAATTACTACAAGTTTGTCATTTTCATGATAGTCGGTGCATGGTTCGCTGGAGCTACTACATTGCCTGATCACATCGAATGGACTTTCTTAGTTTTTCAGCAGTCAATTACTACAAGTTTGTCATTTTCATGATAGTCGGTGCATGGTTCGCTGGAGCTACTACATTGCCTGATCACATCGAATGGACTTTCTTAGTTTTTCAGCAGTCAATTACTACAAGTTTGTCATTTTCATGATAATCGGTGCATTGTTCGCTGGAGCTACTACATTGCCTGATCACATCGAATGGACTTTCTTAGTTTTTCAGCAGTCAATTACTACAAGTTTGTCATTTTCATGATAGTCGGTGCATGGTTCGCTGGAGCTACTACATTGCCTGATCATATCGAATGGACTTTATTAGTTTGTCAACAGTCAATTACTACAAGTTTGTCATTTTCATGATAGTCGGTGTATTGTTCGCTGGAGCTACTACATTGCCTGATCACATCGAATGGACTTTCTTAGTTTTTCAGCAGTCATTTACTACAAGTTTGTCATTTTCATGATAGTCAGTGCATGGTTCGCTGGAGCTACTACATTGCCTGATCACATCGAATGGACTTTCTTAGTTTTTCAGCAGTCAATTACTACAGGTTTATACTTACCATGATAGTAGGTGTATGCTTCGCCAGAACTACTACATTTCCTAATCACATCGGATATTCAGCCTGCTAATACGCAAGCTACATGGGGTAGCAGCAAAATTAGCATGACATTGATTTAAACGCGTCTTTTTATGTAATATAAGTTTGCTGAAGACTTTTTAATATATATGAATACTGCTTCCTCACCTTAGACACAGTGCAAAAATATTTATATCAAATCCATGCAGCCATTATAAAGTTACGGACGATAACTTCAAATTTGATAAGTCTATGAAGTTGAAATTTTGGGTTATTAATAAAAGCAATAGTATACCTATATAGCTAAACATTAAATCCATTGTGAAAATTTTAAAAACAAAAGTTGTCAAACAGATAACAGTAACATTCGGTTTTATTTTGGATTAAAACAGAGGTTTCCAACTTCTGGTGGATTTGTTAGCGCTGTTAGAGTTAGCTGGATACTACATGTATCCTTTAATTTTATACGGCTCATTACGTTTTTTTAGTTTTTATACATTCTTACAAGCGTTTATATCCCGTCAAACTTTGAGCCGTTACTATAAATTTCAAATCTAAATAACAATAGTTGAGCTATTTATTGTCTTAAAAGAGAAATTTTTCTACCCCTGCTCGCTAATGAGAGGATACATATGCAAACGCGGGTATTTCTATACACAGAATCTAAGTCTATAACAAAGAAATGAAATTAAGCTACATCAACAGTCTCTGTTCCGAAGTTGTGTTGTATTGAAAGGATTGTGCATATTTTACCATAGCTGTTCTTGGCCACGTTTTAGACATCGGTGTAAACACAGCCTGTAACGTTCAGAAACTGACGTCAATCCTGTAGTGTTTGAAAATTGACGTCACACGTAAATTTTCTTGCGTTTATTCGTTTGCTGTTTTCTGCATTTGTATTTTCTCAGAAGAGCCATTCATTGTTTCCGTTAGCGCGTTGTGCCTAGTAGCGATGAAATGGCGAAATTTTTAAAATACTTTGTGCTCAGCGATGCGGACAAATTTTGGAAAGCGCCCCAGATAAACAATACATTTTTGTCGCATCCGTTATGACGTGACAATGTTCGCATCAAAGCAATGTAGTATACATATAGTAGTAAATCGCTTATCAACGGTCATCGAATGTAGCAGCTTGAACAGTGTTGCATATAATGCTATATGTAATGGAATTTATGCATAAGAGATAGAAGTTGAACAAAGATTATGGTGCTCAAAATTTGATAATTTAGATATTAATGTATATTATATTAATATTAAATATATATTAATATATTCTCATAATATTTGTTCGTATGTATGTGGTATCCGACAATATAGTACGAAAATGAAAGTGTGCGCTGTATACAGAACGGTTTGTGACAATGTAGTTCCCAAATTTTTGGCGTTGCAAGGTTCATAGTTGCAGTTGGGGCAATACGGTCAGCGTTCAGCCGTTCAGCCAATTGAGCAACTGGGCAAAGTGTATTATAGAAAACACACATATTAATTACTATATAAACGTCAATCGGGTATCTAGAATAACACGATACATTACCAAATGCTTTAATCGAGGCCATTGTGTAGTAGAGGTTAGCATGTCTGCTGGTTACAATAAAGGTCATACAGCTGCGCTCAAACTTTCAAATTTTCAGCTCAAAATTGAAATTTTGATCAAAATATTTAAAGCATTTGTTCATTTTTAGTAAATTTCAATGTGTGGATACTACTCGAGCGTTTTTGCACTTTACTTCAAGACACAAAGAACATATTTCGAAATTTGTTGTGCTCAAAATTTAGCAAAACATTGCAAAAATCTTAAATCATAGCGATGGATAATATTTCCAAAATATTGGGCAAAATTTGTTCTAATTTTTAGCTGAATATATGAAGGTGTACACTGACCTTATAACGTCATTAAGGTACATACGAAATGTAGTAGTGCATCTCTATATTTAAAGATTCTCTATTTTCGCATATCACAGACCAGGTGAGCCACGGAGTATGGGTGATCTTACATTGTAACGAAAGTTTCATACAAATCTCATTCTTAGTACTATTAGCTATGAATTTCTCACGCCGACAACTCCACCAGTAATGATATAATCGAATAGCGTTGGTTGCTACACCTGGGTCCGCTATCATTGAGCTTTCCCAATGGTACCACAGCTTTCAGCCCGTCATAAAATACAATTGAAATATTATTTATTGTACGCACTTATAAATATTGCCCGACAGAACCACCTTTAATGGATTTTGATTATTTAGAGTGGGGAGGACGGGGGTAGCGACGAAGAAAGGTCTAGTTATCTGCACTCGATATAAAACCTTTTTAGCAGGAAAAAATAGATCTTAATATTGCAATTTATTTTAAGTTAATGAATACGAATTACTATTTCGCGGCAATTCGTGGTTGCGCGGACAGATGTGTGCACCATTACTAAGGTCAATTTTCTTGAAATCGGGAACATGCCCAGTGAGTGATGCAGCGTTCACGTTATAATGTCCCCGCTGTTTGGAACTTTGGTCCTCTGTAGTCGCAACCCTACCGTACAGACAGTCAGGGTCACACCTATACCGTAAAACAATTTCCAGAAGTGTACGACACACCCCTAGCTTCTGTATCTTTTGTTTACGGTGTCGTACACACCTTTAGCTCTCAATTTGGCGCGAATTACTGTAACGATCGCCATCATTTGGTGTATTAGTCAGTTGGGCGGTGTAGTTATATTAAATCTCGATATTTTTCAAAATATACCACGTGAATGTAAACGAGATGGTGTCGGACACCGTCAATAAAGGTGCAATGAAGACACGGTATGCTGGACACCGCCAAGAATGGGTAAAACTCTTGCTAGTTGCCACGAAAAAACTTATAAAAAATCATGGGTGTCTAAGCAACCCTATTGTCGACAGTTTGCTTGACGCTGTGTGTGGTATACAGGATACAAATGTTGGGAACATTATAAAATGAACGCCGCATTAAAGACAGTTTCCTCCACACACGCATCCCCACCCGTGTGGGAAAGGCCATGCAACTGGTCATGTTTTGTGCACATAGTTATATTTTCCTAAAGCTAATCGCTTTAATTGTTTACATGAAACAGTTTTTCCAAAAGCTAATTGCTTTAATTGTTTCCATGAAATCGTTTTATGGCCCATAGAGTATATATGTAAATGAATCCATTTTATATCCAATTCTCTACTGAGTAAACCCATAACAAAAAGGAAAAACAAACAAAGAAATATCTAAATTCGGATCCGATTACACTTAGACTCATAATGCTAATGGGTTGTGATGGTATTTTACCAGTTCGTCCCTAAATGCTATCACAATACTAATCATTGGAATAGGATTGTACTGTACCATGATATGTGTTTTTGCTGCTTGTTTTAGGTATATACGATAGTTTATTGGTATAACGGCTTTTTATATCAAAATATATAGTTGATGGCAGAATATGATACAATTATTATTATATTTTTTTGTAACCGGCAATTGCGTAACGGGTTTACAATAAGCAAATCTATATTACATATATGTATATATATAAGCAATTTATGTAATAATTGAATGTGTAAATCCTTGGCAACTACTGTTGGCACTGATGAGTGAATGTTCATTATTTACAATTCATGCTCAATGTCTGAGGTGCCGATGGCCGGGTCGTGCGCGGGGGTTGCCTTTCGGCTTCCACAGGTGGTCAGCCAATATGTGGAAAAGGCCTCTTACCAGGGAGGAGGTCGGTGCTTCGCACCGGGTGGGATATTACGCCTTAGGTGTGGGGTAAGGTAAGCATGTGCGGTTATTTACTACATTGGACACTGTCGGGTGCTTACTTTGTAGTCATTTGTTAAAAATTGGATTGTGCGCTAAGAACTTAATAAACCACTTATTTTAAATAATGGATTATAATATATATTGCTAAGCCCCTATTGCGGCTCCTATAGCCGCACTCGTGAAGACAAGTCTTCCTCAGTGCCTAACATATATAGAATAATAATCTATCGTCTTTAGGCTTATCAAGCGTTAATAGTTCAGTTGCAATCGCTATATTATTTTATTTGTGACGAGAAGAGATGGATCGTTCCTCTGAGTAATGCACATTTAAATCAGTTACAGTTATAATACATTGGAAAGCCATTAGGAATTAGATAATATTTACGACGTTCATCAGTGATAACCGTACTTCGATATTATGTGATCATCCAGATTAAAACAGATGAACCGCGTTTTGGTATAGTGTTCTTTAACTATACTATAAAAGGAGGGTATATTTTCAAGAAACAAGACAACAGCAACCAATATAAGTGGCATAAAAGAACAAGAATAAGGCAAAATCCAACAGAATGAACGAATTTGTGAATATTGAAGAAAAGTTGCAAGATTCCGAAATTTATAACCATGGGCGATGCATCGGGTACCGAACTGATGTGGCCACCAAGCCTCCGAGCACCAACGGGTTGTTTCGTCACGAACGGCACATTTCGTATTGGCATGGGTTGTTTTGGTTTTTGTGTTGTTGTGGTCGCAAAGCGAAAGTAGATGCGCCAAGTTTCCGACAGCAATATGTATACAGAACTGGCTGGCCGATATTCTATTATGCTAGTGCAGTAGGATGTTTTCCTTCAACTGTTATATTTCAATCGACCAAAGCTAAACGCCTTCTAATGCTCTATTCGCTCGTGGCTGGACTCTTCATAACGTTTTGTGTGTGTCGAGCGCATGTTTTTGCTCGGTCGCTTGGATCAATTTCAGGAAGCGCCGCATTCGAAACGGGATTTTTTGTTTACTGGATATTAGCAGCTGTCAGCTGGCTATGGATGCTTTGGTCAGCTAAACGATTATTACGATGGTCGCATCAGGTTGAACAGATGTATGGTTTGACATCGCAGCATGCATCACATCATGATTTTCAACTTTTGAAGCAATATTCGTTGATTGCTGTGGTCGTTAGTGTTTGTGTGAATCTAACGTATTCGCTTGCAATTGTTAGCATTGCATTTAAGCTAATCAATCTACCGGTTCCTGTTGATTTCTTTTTCATCGACACAAAAGTGACCCGATTATTGTATCTTCTTTTTGTCATTCCTTGTAGCGGAGTCACTGCATGCACCGTAATGCAAGGGTACGATATGTTGGTCGCTTTGTGTGCAATTCGTAATTTTCATCGTGGACTGGAGGCTGGATGCTTTTTCAAACCCGAATATTCAGCGGTGGTCCGTCAAGAATATCAACGGATTATCGATATGATTGACGAACTTGAAAAGCATTGGTCGTGGTACTATTTTTGGGTCAACGGACTATATGTTATTTTGATTTGTATGAATCTTTATGCAAGTGGACAAATTTCATCGCCAGCATCGTCATCATCTACAATAACCGCTGCTGTATACAATTTCTCGCCTATTTTATGGTTATCAGTTGGAATATTTTCGGTAGTAGCAACGAATTTGCCGGCCGTCTTTGTGAACGAACAACGATATCGAACTGTCGATATATTACATCGCAAGATCAATCAGCGTTTGGATCATTTGGAAGTGTGTCAAGCGCATTCGAAAGAGGTATCTTAGTTTTTTGTTTTCCTTTATTGGTTACGAAGGAGTAAAAATGAGAATTTTATATTACAAACATTGGACTAAAACCAGAATACTGTAATATATAACAAAATTATTACAGTTAGGTTTACCCTAAGTTTAAAAAACGGTTAAACGATTTAATGTTACCTTGAATGCTTGGACTATCGTATGGTTACGAAGCTGAAACATTTTAAGTAATAAAAGGTGTTCAATTATCATCGGCAGTTGTTCTGCGCTTTATTTTTTGCTACTGCAAATATTTACATCGCTGCTCGACGTATAGACACATGATTAATACATGACTAAAATTCTGCTAGAACTAAATTTTCCAAGATGTACCAAATATTTAGCTTCAGAATTGGAGATTACAAATCATTTTTGTATTGCGATTGCTTTAATGTGTGGGGAGAAAAAATTATCAAATTAAATTGAATCTAAGAAAATCCCAAAAAAATTGCGAGGGTGGGGGCAGGAACCTGGGCATCCGTTTTATACTAGGTGCAACCAAAAATGCTATAAATTCTGGGGCGCCAAAATCTGCAATTAGAATAAGTCAGCAATAAATAATTTTGCTGTCTTAATTATGAAACTTACGAATTTTTTTAAATAGCTTAACTAAAACTTGATTACTTCAAAGAACATGCGTAACGGTTACAGTAAGAGTATACAAACATTATATAGTGGCTCAACTAATATATAAGATACGTATGTACTTTTAAATATAAGATACGTTGCAAAATATTTCTTAAATTGTCCAAACAACTAGTTGTTCCAACATTGTTAAAAATATATAAGTTTGTCATTCCTACTTTTTGACGTGTCGATACTAAATACACGTTGCTACTAAAACTACCTGAATGCATTCAGTAACGTGTGTAACGTTGTGCTTGGAAATGTTCTCTCAGAGCTTAAACTTGTTTGGAGCACTAGACCACTTATGTTCACTTGAGTAGATGCTGGCATAAAATGCCAAAACACAAGCACGACTGGTGAGCATTATTACGCTGCTAGCGTTTAAACCCAAATAGGAGTAGTGGATAGGACTTTGATAGTTAGCAATACAAAACTGACTTAGCGACACCGAAAACGTCTGATGTAAACACAGATGCCTTACCATCAGTTGTTATGGTCCACTTTAAAATTGAAAGGCCGGGGTGGGGGATATAATTTGTTGCTCGGCAAAAAATTCAAACTACTGGGTCTTGATTGCACCAAAAAAATAGTTGGTACGTGAAATTTGTTAGCACCCACAGAGTTTCAAATAACTGAGTAATTATTGTATTATAAGTTGAGCACCCTAAAAATTACTATGTGTATGAAATTTTGCAGCACCCTCAAATTTTCAAATTAGTGGGTTCTATGTAGCACCCCGTAAACTTCGAGGCAAATTTTTACCCCCTTCAGTTTTAAACTGTCCGATCTATAAAGTCAAATCATGCTGCGCAGATAGTCACTGCCAAGGTCTATATGACTGACAAACTAGCTTGGTGAAATGATAATCTGCTATGTCAATAGATGCATGAACACAGGACCAGAACGTAAAGCACATGCGTTCAGTAACATATTGGAATTTTAGCCAAAAGTAAAGGCTGCAATTTATAGCCAAAAATTGAGCGTGAATTGAAGGTCGCCAACTGACTACATATATTAGGTTTGGGGGTTCTACTTTTAAAATACTTAGCGATTATATTTAAACATAGAATAGACAAAATTAAAAATATAGTTTGTTCGAAATCAATTAGCAGAGATGTATTAATTTGACCAAGAGTGCTTATGTTACATTATGAAACACTTGGGTTGTAGTAAAATTTGGTTCGAAGAATTGCACATATATAACTACTACTTAAATGCAGTTGCAGCAGCACTGTGTAATTAAAGAAGCAGGAGACGCAGACTATCATAACCAACTAGATGCTCCGCTGCGATATTTAGGTTAGCCACGTGTGGTTATGGCTTTTCTACAGTTGTAACGTTTAGAGCTAAGATGTTATTTAAAATCTACTAGGCCATTATATGAGAATGTTATAGATATGTATAGTATATATATGTATATGTATATAAACATGTATTCATGTTACATACATATATACATAGATCTGTAATTATTCCACGTGTCGCCCCTATACCTAGATTTTTTGATAAATGTTATTAATTTTGTGTATTTTTGAATCTAAATTGCATCGATTGTACAATTAAAAACACAACAGCGGTAATACAATGATTTCTAGACGATCCTAATATGTACTGTCGTGTTTATAAAATCATATTGCAGTGATTTAGCGTTGATCAAGTGTTGATTTTGTTAAGAAAGTATTGTTTATTTTAAGAGTAGAAACAGAAGTGATGCACCCTGAACCCGGTAGTGATCAGCACCGATCAAGCTATGAATTTAATTTGAGCAAACGTACATAAAATATATATTTTGTCCAATAGTGTATTAGATATACTTAGTCTTATTATAGAGTCAGTTTTGATTTTATTGTGTAAATGGAAATCTGTTGTCGTTCGGAACGCGTAAGAATTAACCACACAGTTAGTAATTCTGAGTATCAATAATTTAATTAGAAAAGTTTACCAATAAACCTTATTGAAAAATATTTGTTTCTACAACACAAAATATTTCTTAAATGTTGGCGGACGGAACAGTTTCTTATGCCCGAATTTTCCAAAAAAATATGTTCAGATTTTGTTAGCTAGTACTATTAACCTACAGGCACCGATGCAGTTAACAAGCATCTGATATTAATACAAAGTGCACATATTATTTTCAGCTATTAAAATGTTTTGTGATCGAAATATATGAGCCAACAATTTATCAGTTTAGCCGATACCAGTTAGCCAACAGTGGTACTTGAAATTCACTCTACGGATTAGCTGAAATGGTTGCCCTTCTGGTCCGGCGCGACCTAGTCTTGCACCGGTCCGAACCAATAAATTTTATAGCGTGCGGGTACGGGTGGGAGTCTAACCATTTCTAGAAACAATTTAGTTATTAATCATTACAGTTGTACATAGTTATTGTAATACAATAACTATGGTGGCTTGGTCCTGTGTTGTTAACCATAAAAAATTAAATGTATGATTTCAGTCTGTGCATGAACAGAAATGTAACATTGAGCAGTTACATCATCAGATAACTCAAAATCAAACCGGAATAACTGCAGGAAATTTCTTTGCAATTAATCGAACGGTTTTACTGTCGGTAAGTTAATAACAAAAATGTTGCTAACAATTACAATTGTTTATTGTTAATTGCGCCCGACTAAATGTATTTTAACAACTCGTGGTTATACAGTAGGCGGTCTGCTTACGACATATATTGCAGTATATACAGATACGTTTAGAATGATTTGTTATGTTTAGTTGAAAATACTATGAATGAATAATGTGTGTGCTTGCTATATATGATTTTGGATACAACGTTAACTATTACGCAATATATGACAAAAATATGTCTACTCTCATAAGAAAATTTACCTAATGTAGCATAGGCCGTCAATTAGGCTACACTACGGGCTGAGTATACGGAGAACCTCATTGTCTATACTTCGCCTTTACATCCCCCGAAATTAATTTCGGTCAGAAAAGCTGTACTAATTGACCCATATTTACTGATCTTTTTACATCCCCCGAAATTAATTTCTGTCAGAAAAGCTGTACTAATTGACCCATATTTACTGATCTTTTTTTACATCCCCGGAAATTAATTTCGGTCAGAAAGCTGTACTAATTAACCCATATTTACTGATCTTTTTTACATTCCCCGAAATTAATTTCGTTCAGGAAAGCTGCACTAATTGACCCATAGTTACTAATCTTTTTTACATCCCCCGAAATTAATTTCGGTCAGAAAAGCTGTACTAATTGACCCATATTTACTGATTTTTTTACATCCCCCGAAATTAATTTCGGTCAGAAAAGCTGTACTAATTGACCCATACTTACTGATCTTTTTTACATCCCCCGAAATTAATTTCGTTCAGAAAAGCTGTACTAATTGAGCCATATTTACTGATCATTTTTACATCCCCCGAAATTAATTTCGGTCAGAAAAGCTGTACTAATTGACCCGTATTTACTGATCTTTTTTACATCCCCCGAAATTAATTTCGGTCAGAAAAGCTGTACTAATTGAATCATATTTACTGATCGTTTTTACATCCCCCGAAATTAATTTCGGTCAGAAAAGCTGTACTAATTGACCCATATTTACTGATCCTTTTTACATCCACCGAAATTAATTTCGGTCAGAAAAGCTGTACTAATTGACCCATATTTACAGATCTTTTTTACACCCCCCGAAAATAAATTCGGTCAGAAAAGCTGTACTAATTGACCCATATTTACTGATCTTTCTGTTTCATTGTTTCAAAATGTACTGCTATGAGAGTGATTTCTTTATGTATGCATATGTCAGTTTTATGAATCAGTCATGTTCCATTTGATATTTTAATAAAGTTGCGTTTACTTCAATATGGTATATCCGCATGGAGATTATTTGCTTTGCCTCTTCTCTCGGCAATATCAATGTTTACGCCTTGCACGCCAAGTCTACCAATTTCATCTCAAAGACAGTATTTAAAACGGGGCGGACTTTTGCTTGCACAATCACCCTCAAGCCCAAATTGGGTCAACTTTTAAGATACATCGAAGAGTTTGGTAACAAAGCTTCCATAGCTATTATTTACGAAGTTCATACTTTCTTATTCTTCACAAAAAAACTAAATTTAGTAAAATACAAAATAGAAAATATAATTACTGTACGAATTGGTTTTATATTCAAGTTTAATCAAGTTCTGTGTGTTTAACTTTGTTACTTTCGTTTTAAGGTAATATTCTTTCTAAAATTTGCTAAATGTTAAACAAATTAAATATGCATAATAGTCAGAAATATCGCAAGCAGGGTCTTTAATGTTAAATTTATTGAAACATTGTTAATTATTCTGCGCGTTGAGCCGCAAAATTAGCAGTTTCGCTCGTAATTCTAGTCATTTAATAAAAAAATTACAGGTTACTCTTCAATATCAAAGCTTCCGGTTTTGTGAGGAAATTAAAAGAAACCCACAAGCATAAACGCAAGTATTATTCAATTTTGAAATTCAAGTTTAGTTTTTTTTAACATTTAAGTAGGGCGCATATTTGGGATTTTTCAAATCTACACATGAACACAATAATACAAAATTTTCTGCAATGTAGACAAAATGAGACTTTAAAAACTGTTTGCAATTCTCAAACATTAATTTTGATTATACATACTAACGATACACACAACAATACTTTCCTTATTAATGATATTTGTTACAGAATGATAAAGAGCCCAGAATTACTGGATAGCCTTTTTCAAACTTCTCATTTGGACACCCAGACAATTTGCTTTTGCAGAATAAAAATACTTCAAAATTTAATTAACTTCTTTATGGTTTCCGATTAGTAGAGGATCAAAAGTTACCTAGACACAAGTATTGTGGTCGTCGTAGCACATAGCCAGTTTAAAAAGTTTCGCTTCCAAGATGTAAGTTAATTGGATCTTGGGTTTCAGTAAAATGTACTAAAGCCGTAAGCTATAATTTGGATAAAGCCATAAGATATTCAATAATTCGAGGGCAAGCAAAACGCTTATCATTGGAATAGCACTAAATTTCGCTATAATTTCGAGTTCATTTTGAAACGAATTCAATAGGAAAAATGTAAATTAACTTTCGTTAAACCTTTCTAGTGTTATATTATGTGCAGAAAATTTCCTATAACACTCAGTGCTGCAAAAATGATACACAAAATCGGGGATTAAATTGTTTACAAATTTCAAGTTTCAAATATGATTCGTCATTTCTAGTTCAGTATGTGTTCTATACCTTTACATAACACTTGAAACCTCAACCGCATTCACTTTAATAAAATTTATTGAAATTTGTACCACGGATCCAGAGGTACATGTGTTTTAACTAGAATGTCTAAATTTAGAATTTAGCGTGTAAAATAAGCACAACGCAGCTAAAAAGTTGTTTTTCAGTATACATAAATTATTAAGGCGTCAGATTCCGAAATTCAGAACCTAAACATTGATTATCAAAATTAGTGAGTCCCTAGTGAGTGACACTAATTCGAACTTTCGTTTCCGAGTTATGATGGTCACCAAGTGTGACTTATAAGTAATGCGCGACTAAACTTAAAATGACCTCGGCAACCATCCTATTGTATTTTTGGATAAAATTTGTTATTGAATGCTTTTTGGTGAATTGAAATTCGACGTAAAACTGTTCGCGAACACAGCGCTCGCGATTGAAATCTAACCATTTTGAGTTCGCGAATATTGAAGTAAAATTACCCAAATGTTTGAGAAAGAAAATTTGTCGATTTGATTGTGACGTCACTTTTAACAAACAATATTTAAAAAAATACATGCCATAATTGAAACTAAATATTGTTATTCTTGTTACAGCAATTAAACAGCATTGTATGAGCCAATGAAGACTAATCAATTACGGTTACCCTCTTACAACTGTACTTAAACTTACAAATTTACACATATAGTTACACATATATTACCAACTTACACATATAGTCATATGTGTCTGTCATAATGTAAAAAACGCGTCTTTGAATTCTTTGAATTGTTTAGCGCTTGGAGCGTTCACAAGATTTTTGTTACGTACAGATTCTGGGAGCGAGTTCCACGCATTAATAACCCTTATGCCAAGTGAGTGTTTTAATGTGTTAGTACTAAATTTCATTTTAACCAGCTTTTTGGCATGGCACTGATTGATATATATGTATATATATATTTGATTTGAATATAATTGCTATAATCATATTATTGATTGGCCATAAAGGCACATACTCGCGTAGTTTTGTCGTATCATATATTACCATGGTGTTGTTGTACCATATCGTCCTGTTTACCATAAAGGCGTTTGTTATGTATTTGATTTGTATAATCATGATCATATTGGATGCTATATGAATATATATATGACAGGGAGTAACCGGAATTCCGGTTCCGGTTCCGGCGAAAATCGTGTTCCGGTTGCGGTTCCGGCAAAGGGCAAAAACCATACCGGAACCGGAATTCCGGTTTAAAAATTTTCTTTGAAATTTTCCAAGTTTTTTGCTTCATCCTGTAATTCAAACATATGTAATATATATTATACAATGATCAAGCTCCAATAATGCCAAGCAAAAGAAAAGATTAAATAACCAATTTGGCGTGTGAAACGTAAGTAGGGCACATAATTTGAGCAGGAATTTTTCATAATAAACTGCAGGAGTTTGTTAAATCAAAGCCAGATTGATGCTTGTAGCAGCTATTTTACACATCCAGAAGTCTGTGGGATACGTTTGAATTAAACCGGTCCAACTCGGTAACAGAGTATGGCTTACGCAGAAGTACTTAAGGTATGCTTGGCTAACATAAATTGCGTCAAACACTCGCCAGTGCGCTTGTAAACTTGGTAAATCAGCCTACGTGGTCGTTACAGCGTACGCATGAAATATATCACGACAAGTGTCGATTTCATTATGAATCATTTTATATACCATTATTAGGCCAAACTGTAATATCCTTAGTTCTAGTGGTTTTTACATTAAATTTGTTCGCGAACACTGTATAAGCCAAATTTAAATGATAATACATTAGGGAAGAGAATTGTTGCAAACTGAAATCGCCAAAATTCAGTTCGAACACAAGGTATAATTTCTGGCACTTGATTTGATTTTGCCAATTTTCGGTTAGCGAAAAACCGAATGAATTTGAGCCTGTTTTCCGTAACAAGGGTTTATGATTCGATATCGGTAATGACAGAATAGGATGGTTGGCGGAGTCACATTAAGTTTACTCACGCATAAATGATAAAATACCCAAACATCTACCAAGACGATATAGCTAGAAATTACAAACGGGTGTTTTTTAGGTCGCATCAGCTGTCGTATCATTTTTCGTGCTTATCCTACAATATGCTGGACGAACTACTACCGAATGCCCAAGCAGTACCAGCATTCTTCAGAACATCACTCAACTGCTATCTGTTTGAGAGCTCTCACAGTTACACGAGTATGACAATGGCCAAGTGTTTCAGTCACGTTATAAAGCCGGTAATGCCATAACTACATAATTATATTGTATTGTTGTAATCTTCCTACAGATGTTTGTATAACGGCGTGTAATTGCATTAAAATAATAGAAACATTGTTATTTTTCTACTAAACGTAACAATGTATCTATTTAAAGTGCAATGTTGAATTTTATTAATTTTATGACATTACTCTATAAATTTGAGACTCATTTGCTATATTATCAGACGTGTAACAGTATAACGCGTGTTTTATTTTACAAAAGTAACGTCAGATTTGTATATGATTATTGAAATAAAATAGTATATATAATAACATAAATCAATTTTAATTCCATATAAAAACGGATTTTAATTAATAGTTTTGAAATTAAATGATTACAACTGTGCTAATCGTATGAATCGGTATATACAATCCTAAAAGCTGAGGTCCATCGTAACTATATAGTAATGTTTTCAAATTTATTTAGCAATGTAATTATTTGGGCAGAGAACTGTAATACAGGACAACAAGGTTGTGGGCCATACTTTGTTTCCTACAATGCTTAAATTGATTCGCTTAGATTCCATACATGCAACGGCATTGTGTTAATAGAAAGACAAAGCTTACGTTTTACGAAGAGTCCATGGAGACTCGAGAAAGTAGTCCACATTGCCGCAATGTAGAAAAGTGATAAAAATAATACATATCCAAAGTAAACGTTCTGAATCTCTTACCGGTACAACTTGTACAAAAGCACGCCGTAGCGCATATAATCCTCGTTATATAACATAAGCGACATTCGCAACTGCTTTTCTGAGCGGTCCTTTCATACTAATCGGCCAGCTAGTCGCTGTTTGGTAAAGTTTAAAGCGAGAAAAATAAAATTAAATTAATAATTTAATTTAAATTAAAAATTAAAAAATAAAAATAAATGTTCTATCATCGTCGATGCAATTAAAATGTAAACTATTTAATATTTACTTGTGATATTTAACTCAGGAATAGCAATACTTGTGTTCAATGTTTTATTTAAAGCGGCTCTGTCATTTGCATTCTTT
Organism: Trileptium ribeirensis; assembly: GCA_030248225.1. NCBI lineage: Eukaryota > Metazoa > Nematoda > Enoplea > Enoplida > Thoracostomopsidae > Trileptium > Trileptium ribeirensis. Next base: position 19,048 of record JASANE010025981.1, read on the forward strand.
TGTTCTTTTGCCACTTTCTGTAGGAATTAGATAAACATTCCACAATTTATCTGTGAGATTCCAATTTAATTATTTTAATTGTAACTGAATATGTATTGTTAATCCTCTCATGCCCACTAGGTCCAAATGGACCCAACGCACATTGCGACTCGTGTGTTTACTGAGTTTGTCGTATATCGTACGTTTGAACGTGCGTTGTTATTCGCTCGCATTGTGAGGTAGCTTAAAGAACCGAGAAACAGCTCTCAAATAGGTCAATGGTTTGCGTACACAAGTTTCACCCGTACGTTTCGGGTTCTAGCCCTGACTCAGGCTTGACTTTGTCAAAGATTGCACGATACACAAATTAATTCGGCCATGAAAGGGTTAACAGTCCTAAAGGTGGAATAAAGCATATACACGTTTGGGCAGACTAAAATTTTTAACTAACATGTGTGCCCATATATTCAATGTATCGCCAATTTTCGGCAAACATAATATATTATTTGGCCAATCCAAAGATGCGATCAAACGTTCAAACTTTTTACACTAAGTATGGTCAAAATTTTAACGCATTTTTGAGCTTTGTGGCAAGTTTGAAACCGAGAACAATCTTTCATACTTTTTGGTAAGTTAACTGTAATCAATAAATGACAAAGAAACAAAAATGGAACAAAACATTAGCTCAAAAGTAGCCAAAAATTTTGCAAAAAATTTGAAGGTCCCTGATTTGCAATATTCTAACGTTAGAAATCGCAGTTAAATTTTGATTTGCTCAAATTTTGAACTCAAATTTTACGCTCAAATATTGAGAAAAAAGATTGAACTTGTAAATACAGCTTAAACTAGACACTGTCTACTATATGACGAACCAGTGAGGTTCGTCATATAGTAGTCAATCGGCTTCGCTACGTTTAAAAAATACACACCTCAAATAATGACGAGCAAAGCCTATTTTATTCAAAAAATCTTTAGAGACTAAACTATCCTTTGGACACGTTTCTATTCCCCTGCTAAAGCATGTATATACTATGAATATTTTAGACAGTCCACGTAAGTTTTAACAGCCGTCAGGAAGTGACATTGATTTTTAGTTTTTCTCTGCCTGAGCATGGTACATCAGTATCGTAATCATCTATGTGCTGTCATACGTCACCGCCCACGGTCTATCTAATAGCGAGTTAACGTACATATAAATGTTATACGCTTTTGATATGAATTATGGATCGGTCGAATTTCTAGTCTTGGCCGCTGTTTTCGCCAATTCTCGGAAATAATAGTACTCCAATATTTTAATAGTTATATACTCTACAAGTTTATATCGCCAAGCGCACTCAATCCAGACGAGGGTTAACTTGTACATAAATGTTATTAGTTCTTTTAGGAGAATTGTGGGATTGATTAAATATTTAATCTCAGACACTGTTTTCGAACGACTAATTACGAATAATTACTCTGCAAGTTTATATCGCCACACGCACTCAATCTAGACGAGGGTTAACTTGTATATAAATGTTATTAGTTCTTTTAGGAGAATTGATTGAATATTTAATCTCAGACACTGTCTTCGAACGACACGGTAAAATCAGCGAACCACCAGCGTGCGCGAGATTACAGATAATTTTCTGCTGCAGCACCTGACACTTTCAATTTAGCTGCTAAAAAAACGTGTTGACATAAAGTTTAAGTGTTTTACAGTGAAATATATATAGTGCAAATTGAATATCTTAATAGTTGCTCTGCAAGTATATAACGCCACTTGCACTCAATGTAATACAGGCTTAGCTTGTATATAAATGTTATTAGTTCGTTTAGGCGAATCGTGGGATTGTTATTTGATTGGGGAAAACATATGTTTCTAAGTTTACTTTTAGACACCCAAACTTGTTTATAGCTATTTTCATCTTTGACATTTTACTTGGAATTACCTATTAGGACCGGAGTTTATATTGTTAAAATAACAGCTTCGTGCTGTAGGTTCTGGAAGCCGCATCCACACAACCTAGAATTAGTCATAATATACAGCTTATATATATATCGTAGCTCTTAGTACGACTAAAACTGAGGCTTAGTGTGTCGAGAACGACATAGCATGCATTTAACTTCCACTCCTAAAAGTTGCATTGACGGAATGTTGTAATGTAATAATGAACATGAATAATAGCTGAGTCTATAGCAAATAGACTCCGACTGTGTCAAATATTTCGTAGCTCTTAAATGCATATAAAGTTTTCTGAAAAATAAGACAATTTCTAAAAATGACATTGGTGATCAAAGTAAGTTATGACGATCACAAAAACATAGAAATCTGTGTTGCAGCCACTTTTCGTCAAGGGTGGGCTGGAGAGATATAAGGGAAAAGTTAGATGATTTCAAATATTCTGAAAATTACAGATAAAATGTAATATGTAAGAAAAGAAATATGTTTTAAAACTCATGTAAGAAAACAAATTTTGGTTATTAATCTGATAGTTCAAAGTTCAAATCAAAAATAAAAACGCTAAACGGACAAAGCTTGGAAGACAATGGGAGTAGATGAAAAATGGGCGTTTTACCCCCCCCCCCCCTCCTCCCAGTTTCTGAAGTCAAGTTGG